>JAQIVE010007425.1:0-10461 GCA_034698285.1 Sminthurinus bimaculatus
GCTCTTGATTCTGGTATGATTTTTATTATTGTTTTCATTTTTAACGCTGCTACATCCTCGATGTCGTAGAGGCGCACTCGCGGAGAAGAGAGAATTTGGAAACTTTTTTTTGGAAGTTTTTTTTTCAAATGACAAAATCTTTAGTTTCCGGTGACCAAATGCGATGAAATTTTTTTTATTCACACTCAAAATCGTATGAACTTGTTAAAAATATCAAGCAAAATTGCTGGAAGTTAAGTACAACGTCAGAATTTAGCGCAAAACCTTGAGCAAAATAGAGTGAATAAGTCTCAGTACGTTTGACACGATCCAAAGTCAAAATAACCGGGAAGAAACGGCGACTTTGGAAATTTC
This sequence comes from Sminthurinus bimaculatus, assembly GCA_034698285.1. Classification (NCBI taxonomy): domain Eukaryota; kingdom Metazoa; phylum Arthropoda; class Collembola; order Symphypleona; family Katiannidae; genus Sminthurinus; species Sminthurinus bimaculatus. The sequence continues at coordinate 355 of JAQIVE010007425.1, forward strand.
CCCCTGGAAAACTTTTCTAGTCCAGTTGGCATCATTGCAAAAAATTGAGCTTGAAGGTGACTGCCTTCCAAACGAATTTACGACTTTTCTCCAGCGACACTCCGATTTAAAGTCCATCAGCTATTTTAAAATTTATTATAACCTCCAGGAAATTTTGTCCTTGTACCTCAGCTCACAGGTTGAATGGAGAATACAAAAGCTGGATTTTACATTGGCGTCTGAGACGGATGGACAAGTGGCCAGAGAATTGCTCCAGCGTATTAGTCGAACTCTAGAACATTTGACGATTTTTTTTCAGGGGGTAAGAAATATGTACAAAATTTTGAATTTTTACATAATTTTTTTGCAACAATTTCTGGTTCAATGTTTGCATCATTTTTTTGCTGCAGTGAACCTCGACCGGAAATGAACCTAGCACGGGACGAGTGGCTGATTCCGGTGACCCTGGAAAAACTAAAATCCCTGGAGGTTGACGTTTGGAGTGACCCTTTGTCCTCCCGGAGAACTCACGCCGTGGCTCTGCAACTGCCCGCATTAACCAAATTGACAATTCCTCTGGAAGGTTTGCTATTGAGCGCTGATGGATTTGCGGATCTCCAGAGTGAATCTATACAAGAACTGGAGATTAAAGTGCCCGTTCCAACAGAATTACAGAGGAATACCCGGCTTAATTTCAAACCATACCCGAATTTAACCCGGCTGGCCATAAATGTCTACCTGGACTCTCGGACGAGGACTCGGACAGTTTTCCACGACATTTTTGACCTACAAATTGGAGACATTTGTCCGAAACTTGAGCGATTAGAACTGACAATGGCCGGTTACCAATCCTCTTGTAATGCCGACGAGGATGATTGGAATGAACTTTTAACCGGGAGAATAAAACCACCTGAGTGGAGTTGGGATTTTCAAAAGGGAAAAACCCTGGAGATTCTCCCGCCGCTGGATAGTGAAGAACAAGAAGAAGACGCGCCGAAATCAGTTGCCGATCTTAAGCGTAAGCTGTCTTGAATCAAGACTCTTGATCAAGTGCAAAATTCGTGTGAAAAAAACCGGTTGTAAATTGGTGTAATTTTTTAGATCTGAAAAGTCTCCGGATTGATTGTGGCCTAACATGGGAAAGTTGTCCATCGGATTTCTTCCTCTTGACGGCCATATCCCGCATGAGGAATCTCCAGAGTTTTCACTACAGTGGCAAAAACCAGGTGAAAGGTCATATAAAAACTGTCCGCAAAATTTCAGATTACAAACAAAATTTTACAAAAAATCCACAATTTTAGGAATTCGCAACAATTATTAAAAACGATTCTAAATTTTTTTTTCTAGTTCACCGTGGAAGCGATTGAAGCTGTCAAGTCAATTTTGGGACCAAATGTATCTATGATAATTTCAATCGTTCAAAATGTCCGTCACAAAATATGTAACGAATGTACCTAGTCATTCATTCACAAGTTATCTTTTGTGAATCCCTAGTGACCTGTCAATAGAAACTAAAATAGTCGATCAATCAACGGAACAAATAATTTTTAAACTACTGTACTGTGTGAAAAAAATTTTTTTTGTCATTTTGTTCATTTTTTTCTTTGTAAAATTTAATTTATTTACTTAGTTTTACTAAAGCAAAGCAAAAGTTCTTATAAATAAATAAATAATACTTTATCGATTTTACATCTATTGGTTGTACATTTTTATCGATTGGCCAATAACATGTCCACGGTGGAGTCGACGATGATTTGATACACGGTTTTGACACACTCCTTGTCCAGAATGTAGCCTCGTCTCATCCTCAGCGAAATGGAATACAAACTCTTGACCTCCTTCTTTTGATCTAGGGTCAGGCTAAACTGGAACCGGGGCTCCTTCATGAGCTGCAGAATTTCCTTGGACACCGTGTTAAGCATCGCCACCGCGGACATCATGGGAATCAATACTCCAACAACACAAAAGCCAATGCCCCCCAAAAATACGGCCAAGGCCCCGTCCATCGTAATGGCGCCGTAGGAGCAGAAGATGCAGAGGACCACGGCGATCCCTTTGGAACCCGGGATTATCAGGTCACAGTAGGTGTCCTCAAAGGCCTTCATGAGCACTCGGACGCTTCGGTACAGGTCCAAAATCCGCTCAACCTTTACTCGACTCATTCTTCGATTCGACTTTTCTTGAAGCCACCCTCTGAAAACAACATATCAATTTTCTTTAATTCTCTTACTAATAATAAGCAGCAAAGTAAATTAAACTCTTGATTTTTACCTGATCTGGAGAAGTGCGATGATGGCGGGAATTCCACAACCGAAACCAAGAAAGATGAATAGAAATGCATTGGCCGAGTAGCTGAAGCTAATGTACACGTGATAGATGGCGGACAGGAGAATGATCGGCCATCGAAAGATTCCAGCATAGTCGGGCGCCAAAAGGGACGAGACGAATTCAGGACTCTGAGGCTTGAGAAAGTTGAGCAAACCGACGAAAGGGATTGCGCCAGGGAATCCGTTCCAAATCGAGTCAAGAAACATGTCCACCATCTTGGGCATTAGGCATCGAGGTGGTGGATCATCCATCCCTTCTTCTTGTTCAGCAACTGCTGGATGCTCTTCAAACTCGTTGTTTGAAATGTGTTCTGAACACGTTAAAAAAATCAAGGATTACTCAGAAATTAAGTTTTCTTCCTAAAAAATGTTGTTCGTGAAATTTTGATACGATTTTGGTCCAAAATCTTGTTTTTGGCCAACTTTTGAGGTAGTTTTGATAAAATATCATGAAATTTTGACACGATTTTGGTCAAATTTTGAGGTAGTTTTGATAAAATATCATGAAATTTTGAAACGATTTTGGTCCAAAATCTTGTTTTTCGTCAACTTTTGAGGTAGTTTTGATAAAGTATCATCAAAATATCATCAAAAATTGTCAATCTTGCCAAATTTCATTAAATTTTTATGAGATTTTTTTGTCAGGGCTAGCTATTTGTTTTTATTTTTTTATAATTTTCATAAAACCTTTAAAAATTTTCTACTACCTTCAAAAACTCGAATGGCCGTTGCATTGAGGTTGTAAAACGGTACCAGATCTCCTTGTTTCACCAAAAGCGCCAATTGGAAAAGCGCGGGAAAGGCGTAGTAGAATAAAATAAATTTGATGTACACCTTTTGAATGTTGCTGGATTCGTCATCAAAACTGATTTGGATCCCACGACCCGCCAGATAGAGGGCGTAGCCCGCGGTGGCCCCAACATTCGAGTACCACGCGATCATTTGCCATTTTGAAGATACCAATTCACCCCTCCTCAACCCCTCGTTCCACTGATAGGGGTGTGTGTGGGAAACGTAGCCACACTTGAACATCAACCTCAAGTACTTCCACAGCTTTTCAGATACGATCAGGACTGCAGTCATTTTGTATAATTTTTTTACAAAAGTTTCCCAAAAAATTGGTGATTCAAAGTAAAATTCACCTGTGCTCTTGTTAAAAGTTTCTGAAACTTACAATAATATACCAAGAATGTCAGCTGGGGTTAAGGAATCAAGTTATAATTTTTTTAAGTACTTATAAAATCCTTGCTCGATACTCCATAACAATTTTTTGGAGCACCGGAGAAAAGTCACATCATGAAGCGGAAGGGTAAAATGCAAAATGAAGGTGACTTTAAACGGTTCGGTTGCTGCCTGGATTGTTGATTCCTGCGACGCATTTTTCGCCACGTGACGAGAGGGGAAGGAGACAAGGGGACAGAAAACGTGATCGAGGTTCTTTAGAATTTAGAAGGTAAAAAGGTTAGGCTTGATTTAGGTAGCACCAGGCACCTAAAAACTTGGTGCCTTATCAAAGTAAAATGGAGTGTGGAGTTTTAGGCACGTTTTTACTTGATTGACAGGTTACCTGCCTTCCATTAATTAAAAAGGATGCTGCCTCAAGTCGAGAATTCAATCAGGGAGATAAAACCATACTCACATTCATTGCATTGTATATTGTATGACCGCGGTCATGAATTTTCAGCTAGGTACGTCCATTTTCGGTTAAGGTACAACTTTAATCAACAGCACGAGGACTAGAGGCGTAAATATGTAAGTATCTTGATCCATTAGCTTGAGTGCTTGTGCACTACATATGAACGTGGGTTTGAGGTAAATACGCCCAATTAAAGTAACCGTGTGGCCAAAATTTCCATCAAATCCATTGTCTATTTTATTTCTACTTTTGAGCGCTGAGTGAAATGTCAAATAATGTCAAAAAGTTGAAATTTCGTTAACATTTGAAGCAGGTACAATATTTGAAGTTTATTCGTAAAGCGGTTATTTTTCTGCTCCCTTTTTTGCTTACGCGCTCACATGCACCCTCGATTATGCGGACTCGGCCGGATAGTCGAGGTTTTACTGTACAGGCAGAGTATGTATGTATTTATTAGATAGGTAACATTCAAATTTTTTGCTAAACGCTGCATTCGCCAAAAATTTAAAAGTTCGATGCCGGTCACATTTGTTTTACCTGTGATGCAGATGATATGACATTTTAGCAAGATTATTTTCAAGATTCGTTTGCATAAGACCATAAATTAATTACAATATTTTTATTCCCTCATTTTGACCAATTCAATCAAAAATTTAGTTACGTTACATATGTATACTTTACGCTTTAGCCACGAGCATGTCCACGGTGGACTCAACGATGATTTGATACACGGTCTTGACACACTCCTTGTCCAGAATGTAGCCTCGTCTCATCCTCAGCTGAATCGGGTGCAACCTCTTGACCTCCTTCTTTTGAACCAGGGTAAGACTATTTTGAAACCTGGGCTCCTTCATCAGCTGCAGAATTTCCTTGGACACGGTGTCGAGCATGGAAATGGTGGTCAGCATGGGGACCAGAATTGATAGAGCAAAGGTCCCAATGGCGGCCAGAAATGCAGCCAAGTATCCCTCGATTCGAATGGCTCCATAGGTGCAAAAGATGCAGAGGACGACCAGAATTCCTTTGGCAGCCGGAATAATCAGGTCGCAGAATACGCTCTCGAAGTTCTTCGTTGTTACCTGGATGCTTAAGTACAGGTAAAGGATTCGCTGGACTCGCGTTTTGGGCATTTTATTCGACTTGATGAGAAGCCAATTTCTAAAACATTATCAATCAAAAGTTTTTCTTTTTAGTACCCATTTTCCTGAAAGCATTAGGCATTAGAGCTTTATTATACCTACAAATTTTTAAAATTTTAGCCCTTACTTGACTTGAATGAGAGAGATGAGAGCTGCAAACATGCTCCCGAACCCCATGAAAATGAAGAGGAATGAGTTGGCGTTGTAGGTGAAGACGTAGTAAATATGGAAGATGGCCGACAGGATGATGACCGGCCATCGAAAGACTCCAGAGTCGGGTGCCAACAAGGACGAGATGAATTCTTTGCTGTGAGGTCTCGCGATGTTTAAGAGTCCAATGAATGGGATGATCCCCAGGAATCCAAACCACACAAAGTCGAAAAACAGATCCATGAACTTGGGCATTAGGCATTTTTGTGGTGACCTTTGACTTGCAGCTGATGAGCGATCGGTTTCTTGTTCTCCAGCTTGTCCATTCTCTTCTTCATCCTGGTTCGAATTGTGTTCTAAAAATTAAAATAGTACAAATTATTTTCTGCAATTGAACTGCAGGGAGATATGTACTGTAAATTAATAAATTTTCTTTAAGCAATACTTGTCAAATTACCTTCGTAATTTCGAATTGCCGTTATAATCAGCCCACAAAAAGGTACCAGATTTTCTTTTTGGGCCAGAATTGCGGTTTGAAAAAGCACGGGAAATGCGTAGTAGAAGAGGATGAACTTGATGTAAACCTTCTTGGTTGTGCTGGACTCGACATCCAGGTGGATTTGGATCGCCCGACTCACCAGATAAATGGAGTAGGCTGCCGTAATTCCCACGTTCACGCACCAAACAGCCAGCCGCCATCTTAAGGTGACCAACTTGCCCTTCCTCAACCCCTTGTTCCACTGATAGGGGTGAGTGTGGCAAACATGGCCGCACGTAAACATCAACTTAAAATACCTCCAAAGTTTTGGAGTAACGATGGACACCATTTTTTGTGATTTTTATTTGTCTTCGTTCTTTAGTTCCAAGCTAAAAAATCGTTGCTTAAGATTCGTTTGAATATCCAAAATCCAAAATGTTGATTAAAATAATAAGCCTATTTTCTCATTTTCGAAAATTACGCCTCGTGTTCGTATTTATACACTCATTTTTGTCATTAAATACAAAAGTACGGCTGTTTTTTTATATAATTTATATACAGGCATGATGATGAAGACGTGGAATGAGGTATACTTTTCTCCGCTTTAATTGTACATAAATGTACTTAAGTACCTTCATATTCAGCGTTAATAAATACGTGGGCAGTAAACAAACTTCTCTTGGAATAACAACATACAAAACTTTTGAAAAATATTTTTTATTTTTCTTGTATGCTTTCGTAAGTACCTTTTTATGCCTACGTAGAATATTTGCTATAGGGGCCAACTTTTCATTGTATGTCTGTAATTGCTGCATAGTTAAGTAACTAGCCACGGGGCCAATTTACCACAATTACCTAGTAATTTCCAAATGGAAATTATACATCACTTTACCTCTTTAAACATTTATTCCCTTCACTCTATTGAAAAGTTAGAAATTTTATAAAACCTGTACAGTAGACTGTTTTATTCTGGGGCTCAAGTCTGGGATTTGCCCGCCCACCCAAAAAAATGAAACTACACCATATTTGGCGCTTAACATTTTTTTCCAATATGGCGGGGATTGCCCCCTCAAACGCCTCAAAGTTGACTACTTTTGGTCAAGTTTTCACCTCCTCTCAACTTTAACTCGCTCCCATTTCTGAGCTACAAATCCCAGGCTCATAAAACTTACTCCCGCAAATGTCGGCATCACAAGGACTGGATTCAGCAACTTTTCATATCCGCGGTCGTATTACCCCGCCCACCCCGCCGGTATGCAAAAACCGCCATTTTGGGACATATTGCGGGTTTGAAATTTCTTAAAATATAACGACGGATTATTAAAATTTAAACAATTTCAAATAAACTTTGTTTTTACCGCATGTTAACATTCCTTCAGGCATAGAAATAACAGCCATTTGAAGTTGACGTCTTTTGTCACAAAATGCGAGAAATCTGCACTTGTGACTCCAGTTTTCAATCGTGGATATCTCAGGCTAGAAATCGAATTTCCTGGTGAAATAAAAACGCTTTACAGTTGAAATGAATCGTATTTTTATGTTCCACAGCCAAAATTTTCAAATTCAGTAAAATAAAATTTCAATTTTAGATACAGATTTTTGATGCGCATCAAACCTCCCTTAAAAAACTAAAAAATTTTTTTTACTGAATTTGAAACATTTGACAGTGTGACATAAACATATGATTCATTTCAACTGTAAAGCGTTTTTATTTCACCAGGAAATTCGATTTCTAGCCTGAGATATCCACGATTGAAGTTTGGAGTTCGGAGCAAAAATGCAGATTTCTCGCATTTTGTGACAAAAGACGTCAACTTCAAATGGCTGCCATTTCTATACCTGAAGGAATTTTAATATGCGGTAAAAGCAAAGTGATATTTAAATTGTTTATATTTTGATATTCCGCCGTCATATTGTAAGAAATGTCAAACCCGCAAAATGTGCGGGATTCGCGGTTTTTTCGAACCCGCGAGCTGGGCATCGTCATAATGTTGGAAATGTCAAACCCGCCAAACGTGTCAAAATGGCGGTTTTTGCATACCGGCGGGGTGGGCGGGGTAATTGGTCGACGAATATGAAAAGTTGCGGAATTCAGTCTTTGTGATGCCGACATTTGCGGAATTAAGTTTTGTGAGCCTGGGAGCGAGTCAAAGTTCAGAGGATGTGAAAACTTGATCAAAAGTAGTCAACTTTGAGGCGTTTGAGGGGGCGATCGCCGCCATACTGGAAAAAAATGTTAAGCGCCAAAAGAGTCCAAATATGGTGTAGTTTCATTTTTTTGGGTGGGCGGACAAATCCCAGACTTGAGCCCCAGAATGAAACAGTCTACTGTACATATACTTTTAATTAATGACGCAAATGAATGTATATGTGTACATGAGCTGTACTTTCCGAAAATGAAAAAATAAGGAACCTTTTTTATTCGTTTTAAAGCCACAATAATATTTTGTTAGCCAAACATAATTTTGTTTTTTGGGGCACAACTTGTTAATTTTGGGGAAAACTTTTTTGGGGCCTAATAATATTTCATAATGAGGCACAAACTAACTGTTTTGGGCTCCTGTTTACTTGTAAGCCAAAAAATTCTCGATTTTCAAAATCATAAACAAAAACAGTTTTTGCTGGGTACATGGTACATATCAAAGTTACGGAAATGTCAGGAGAAGGTCGACAATTTTGCCAGTGGTAAAGTCCAGAAAAATGGGCATGGCTTCCCTTTCAACCGTTGCAAAGGCGCCCATTTGAATGCCCATTCTTTGCACCGACGCCACTTCCTTCTTGATCCCGACCTTTTTGACATTTATATTGGCTTGACCCTGCTTCGACCTGCGGAGTTCTTGGAGGTCGACACTCCGAATAGCGTAAATGTCAATATGGACATGAACAGCTTCGTCAGGATGACGCACAAGTTGGGCGTCGCCCGGGGGAACGGGCCCAACCCTGACAAACTGATTTTTGCGTAGAATTTCCATCTTGGTCTCTTCGAGAAGCTCGGTGATCTGATAACACTTGCCAAAGATGATCAAGAACACACTGACGCTTGTGACGACTCCATAGGCAAAGATAAGCGCAAAAAAGGGGTTTTGCCCGTACAGTCGGATGACCGCAAAGCCTCCAATGATGCTAAAACTGAGGTCAGCCGACTTTAACAGATAGTTGAACTCCGCAAAGGCCCGGTTGTACAGAATCACGTAAAGTTTGACAACTTTCAACGACCGCATAGCATATTCAAGTTGCTCCTCGTTTTGGGCATTCCTGGCTTGTCGGACGATGCGCCGCGCGTCCTCGCGCAGTCGACTGAAGCAGAAGAGGGCAAAAAACACGCTTAGGTTGCCCACCGATAAGGTGTTGAAGAGCGTGAGTACATCGGCCAGGTAAAATAAAATGACCAGGAGAATATTCCAGTTTTTGTCGGGGGCGACGAAAGAGGTCAAAAACATGGGCAGGGTTGGGTCAACGTACAGCAAGATGAAAATAAGGGACACGCATTGACAAACGAAGAAGGGCATCAATGTCATCAGCAATTCCCGGAACGAGCGGGCCTTGAAACCTTTTACTATGTTGGTAAGAAATTTACACCGACCCCGACCCTGACCCTGGCCCTGACCCCTTAAACAGGGACCTGAAACTAAAACTGGACCTGCTTCATCAAGCAACTGGCTCACAAACGAGTTAAAGAGCACAATAAAAGTGTTGCTATGGGTCACGAAAAGATAGCCGTGTTCGAAAAATATTTGGATGCTGGCCACGTTTACCAAGTCAACGAGGAACAGCCGATCGAAATCTTGTTTGAAATCGGGTGACGTAAAGCTCTGGTACAGCGAAGTGGCCAGTAAAATAAGGTTTCTTGTCGCCATTAATATCATCCAACCACAAAATATGGCCTTAGACTTAAAGTCAATAGTTTTTTGAAATTTCCCCTCGATGGGGTCAAAGGTCATGGGGATGATTTTGAGGCGGCACATGAAATTTATAAAGATGAAGGAGCTCTTTAAAGCTGTTTTGGTCATTTTGGACTGCACACGGCTGGTTGTCATTTCAAAAATGTATGATGATGTGTGGTTTTGTACTGTAGTTTTGTGGTGGAATATTAATTGTGAAACCGAAGAAAAATGGTGGCAACTGAATGAGCTGGATAGAGAAAAATGGGAAAAGGAGCCAAGCCAAGGTGACTGCAAAATTATTGAGGCGAAAAACAAAGTCCAGTATATAATACATCAAAACATAGGTGTAAATCACGGTGTGCCCACCGTGCAATTTCACGACTTCACCGGGCATGACCGTGCCGTTTTTTGGATCAAACCTGATTTTCCTCCGATCAATCTTGATTCAAGATAGGGAAAACACATAGCCCCGCCCCACAGAGAAAGTGGGGGAGGGCTTAAAAACTTTCTCCAA
>JAQIVE010007426.1:0-10460 GCA_034698285.1 Sminthurinus bimaculatus
GTCCAGCCCACTAATATTCGGAAACATTTGTGAGTGGGCCTGGCTATAGAGACCCTTAAAAGTCCAGCCCACTAATATTCGGAAACATTTGTGAGTGGGCCTGGCTATAGAGACCCTTAAAAGTCCAGCCCACTAATAATCGGAAACATTTGTGAGTGGGCTGTGCTGTGAGGACCCTTAGAAGGGCATCCCACTAAGATTTGTGACTAAGTGTGAGTGGGCTGGCGTGGAGGGATCCTTAGAAGACCAGCCCACTAATATTCGGAAATATTTGTGAGTGGGTTGGGCTGTGAGGACCCTTAGAAGTCCAGCCCACTAAGATTTGTGACTAAGCGAGAGTGGGCTTGGCTGTGCGGAGCCTTAGAAGGACAGCCCAGTAAGATTCGGAAACATTTGTGTGTGGGCTGGAGTGGAGGGATCCTTAGAAGTCCAGCCCAGTAAGATTTGTGCAAAATTGTGAGTGGGCTGGGCTGTGATGACCCTTAGAGGGGCAGCCCACTAAGATTTCTGACTATGTATGAGTGGGCTGGGTTGTTGGGACCCTTAGAAGACCGGCCCATTAAAATACGCTGGCCATTTGTGATGATCTTACCTCAGTGCAGCCTGACTGCTAACTTTTGCATTTGCAGCTTTGTGATGGGGTTCGAGTTGGAGGCTCAGCCCACTGTAGCCCATGCAATATTAGGAGTGGGCTGGGTTAGGCTGACGTCTAAGAACGTAGCCCAGTGTAGCCCACTCTCCATTTACCCTAGGCTGGGCTGGGCTGAGGTTTAGAACGCCAGCCCAACAATTTTTTTAAAGTGTCTTAGCATAGTTTGGATTTGGGCCCACTTAGAGGCCCAGCCCAGTGTAGCCCATGGGCAGTTCGTGTTGGGCTGGACAAGGCATTTGTTAAGAGACCCAGCCCACTCTCGCCCTGTCCTGGACTGGTTCATCCTGGGTCAAAATACTCCAATTTTGGCCCAGAAACTGATTTTTGAATGTTTCCAAGGTTTTGATGGCGCTTACAGGACCAGCCCAGTGTAGCCCACGCGTAATTCATGTTGGGCTGGTGTAGTCAGATGTCTAGAGAGTCAGCCCACTCCAGCCCACCCTCCATTTGCTCTGGGCTGGGCTTCCAGGAGGTCAACTTGCCCATTCCATGTCCTTGGGAAGGAAAAAATGGAATTTTTCCCGAAACAAGGGACTTTTAGTGTCGGAGATGAGTGGGCTGGGCGTATTAAGGCGTGGGCTATCGATTGGCGGCCATTTTGGGTCATTTGGCGCCATTTTAGTCTGACTGCTAACTTTTGAATTTCCAGCAGTCTGACTGCTGACTGCTAACTTTTGTCCCATCACAAGACGAAGGATTTTTTGAAGTTGAAGAGGCAATTTTTTGTCATTTTTTAAACTAAAATTTATGTTACCAATATTTTTGTAAATTTTTATACCAGAGAGTCGATATTGAATGGGCCTCGAGGCATTAATCCACTCGTACGTATTTTGAATCTGGCCAAAGCAGTAGACCCTCTTGATTTCAGTATTGTTTAAGGTAATGTCAATTTTATGCGTCCAGCCACCAACTCCTGAGGTCATCCAGTTTGTTTGAGTCTCCGTGGGAACTTTTAATTATATTAATTTAATTAGGTAAATTACAAGTTTACGTTTTTCACCATCTGAACGCATCATTTGATTGACGAACATTTTTAGTTACCCGGGACCAGCTCAAGCTGACGACGTCCCTCGATTTCCAGGGCAAACTGGAAGGCAGCCGAGGCATAATATCCGGAGAGAAGACACTCGGCGTGAATCTCATCACCAACCTCATACAGATCTCGAATCGGTTCAAAGTAAATCATGGCACTTTTGTTCACTTCGCTGTCCGAGAAAACTGGCAGCATAAAAAGTTAAACACAAACAATTCTAAATGTTTATTGACACAGTTACATATTGTTGGAAAAAACTTGAATACAAATTTTACACTTACAAATGGGAGGACGTTGTTTATTACCGTCCTGTAGTACTCCATAAAATGCTAAGCTACTGGTTGCCGTTTCTTCAAAGTCGGGAGCTCCCTCGATGCCTCTTCTGCACGTCGCAACAAATGACACAAAGGACGATTCCCTTTGTGCCTGGCAACGAGGGCAGTCCTCACTTCCCCAGCGGTATCTACGCCAACAGCCTTTTTTCTGTGTAAATTAATCCGTCACTTAAATGTAATCAATAATTTATTATGAAGTATTAAAAATAGTCCAATTATTATGCATCCCTTCGGAAAAAAAATTTGCTAAACACGACACGAAAATTTGACACCATTTTGGTTTACATTCTTATCCCTTTTGATCAACCGTTTAGGAACCGTCATAAAAATCTCATCAAAGTGTGTTAATTTTGTAAATCAGCAAAATCCTAACAAAATCTGCAAAATCCCATCAAAATCTGCAAAATCCCATCAAGATCTGCAAAATACCATCAAAATCAAAAAATACACAACAAAATCAGAAAATTACCACCAAAATCTGCAAAATATCCAAAATCTCCAAAATACCAACACTCTTTAAGAGGCCCCTGTTTTTTGAAGGTGTTTGCAAAATGAGCTCCAAAAGTGCAAAGACAAAAGTTGCAGAGCGTCATTTTTTAGGTCGACTTTCTTTTGACAACTTTGGTGGCTCAGCTTGCAAACAGAAGTTATGATTTTTTGAAGATTTATCCTGGGAATAGCGCCAATCGATGCGCAGGTAGAACGTTACGAAGCCACTACCCTTAATTTTCAAAATTTTGAAAACTCCCTTTTCAAAAGTTGTCAGGAAACTGGCGAATTAATTTAGTCCGTTTTTTCCGGTTTAAAAAGTTGACTTTAAAAATTTCGCGTGGGGCCCACGCACAGTGCGGCCGATGACCATAATTGCGCTTATGTATTAACAAGAACGGCATCGTTACGGCTCCTCTCCACAATTTTTCGTTTTACTTGGAGCGAACACAAAAGGTCGGTGCGAGCGGCGCCGAAATCACAAAAGGTACTACTACTTTTAATGCTTTAGGTAGCTTTTAAAGTTTAATTTAAATTGCAGTCATTTAAGTAAACCGCAGGTCACCGCAGCTGAAACTAATTTTGTTTGATAATATAAATTCAGCTGATTATTTTGGTACTATTATTAGCACAGCCAAACGCAGCCATTAGAAGTTATGGATGTTTTAGTTTTTTCCATTTAAAATACATGTAGCTTCAAATATTACAACCATGTTCAAAGTCATTTTTAAAGTAATAATCCTTCAAATTAAATTCCAAAAACTTAAAATTAAGGTAACTAGGTATTATTGAACATTGAACATGACTAAATAAAAAACAACATTAGTTGCCTTGTACGATTATTAAGCGCAATTATGGCAATCGGCCGCACTGTGCCACGCCACAAAGAAAAAGGAGTAACCTCCATGCAAACTTGATAATTTTGTAAAATCCCATCACAACTTATAAATCTTACCAAATCCCTTAAAAAATTGATAATTCTATCAAATCACATCAAATTTTTATGAGACGGGATTAAATTTTGTTTCTCAGATAAAATAAAAAAAAATTTTTGTAAAATAAAATTTTAATCTCATACCTCAGGTTGCGTCCGCTGAATAGCCTGGCACTTCATCTTGTGTTCGCACCGAGTGCGATGAATGACTCCGGGGCTGCCGTCTGCAAATTGACACCGGAATATGTAGGTGGGGGAGCTGTCACCACGTGGAATGACATCGTAATAGTAAAGTGCTTCACACTCCATTTCTGTACTATTTAAATCCGTGCTCACGAGAAAGGGTAGGGGGTAGCCCAATCCTAGAAAATGTTTTAATTATTTTCTTTTTTAATTACTCATTTTTTTAAAAATAATGTTGAAAACATTTTACTATTTTTTAATGCACTAAAAATTTATTTACTAGACTTTGGCAGAAGGTAAATCTGCAGCTGCGATAAGTCCCTTGAAAACGAAAGTTCTGCAGTATGTTCCAAACAAGGGTAGTCAATGGACTGGCAGCTGATCGGAAACAAAACCGAATTCGGGATCCGACCCTCCATCTTCCTCTTGGCCATGTAAAATCGAATCGTGTCCCTCACGTAAAATCTGTAGCTTGAGTGATTGTAAAAATCAGAGTAAAATACTTTATTACGGAAGCTTTCGACATAAAATTGAAAGGGCTCCGTGCCCTTATTGTTTAACCCTTTGACCCTCTCGTCATCGTCATTGTCATTATCAAGTTGGTAGAGCAGCTGAACGGGGTAGAATCCCTCGCACCCGAAAATCAGATCAAAGGCCTCGCTGACATATTTTTTGGTCAACGTCTCTCGACCCTCTTCTTCCAAAAGTGGGGTCCAGTTTCCATAAACTATTTTCAGGTTTGGGGGCTTCAGTTTACTCCAATTTGAGGTTAAATCTGATGCGCAATCGAGATTCAGATCCGGACCTAGGTCCCGAGTAAGAGGTTTATTGTCAGTCTTAGCGGCAGTACTATTTTTTAAACGGTTTAAAGAGTCCGAGTACAAGTGAGAATGGACATGATGTGGCAGGAGCAGGATGGTGAGGGAGATTATTGGAAACACAAACATTCTGATGATTTTAGACCACGTACATACAGAAATCTGATATCCCTGACACTGAATTTCTCTGAAACTTTCAACATTATACGTACATGCACATCCCTAACTAAATACTAAAACTCTACAACTAATTCTCATTTCTCATGCCCTTGTACATGACTTTGTAGAATTGCTATACTTCGAATTGTGTACAGTTTACAGTTAAACTTATTCAATATTAAGCTTTCCTTATTCGTTCGTCTGCGCTGGCAATGGAAGTGCGCGAGTGGTCTGACGGGGATTTAAATGAGAGAAACTGATTTACACTAACTTAATGGCCAGGAATTCGAAAATGGCAACCATTTTCTCGAATACTCAGAGGTGGCGCTAAAAGTGCTCAATAGGAACGATTTTTGTCCACGATTCATCACTTTTCAACCTTTAACCTACACTTAGAAAAAAAATCTAATCCCACAAATTTGATGTGAGATTTGACAAAATTGACAATTTTCGATAAAATTTTCATGATACTTCATCAAAATCTCAGCAAAAGTTGATCAAAATTGTTAAAATTTTTGATTAAAATCGTGTCAAAATTTTATGAGACTTTTTGACGAATTTTTTTTCTAAGGGTAGTTTGTGACAAAAGTTGGACACTTAATTAACAAGTTTCACTAATAACACCTTAAGAAATAATTTTTTTAAAATAAATGTACCACAAAATTTACTAACGGTCAGGGTAGCTTAACGTCATATTTTGGCAATATTCGAAATAACATTACTCTAAATGTTAGTTTTGAAAATTTGTT
This sequence comes from Sminthurinus bimaculatus, assembly GCA_034698285.1. Classification (NCBI taxonomy): domain Eukaryota; kingdom Metazoa; phylum Arthropoda; class Collembola; order Symphypleona; family Katiannidae; genus Sminthurinus; species Sminthurinus bimaculatus. The sequence goes on from JAQIVE010007426.1 coordinate 5,353, forward strand.
TCTTAAAACGAAATTTCCAACTTACGTAGATTTTTTTTCCGTTTGCTACTTTGGCGTGAGATGTTTGGTTTTTTCAAAACTAAGGTTTCTAAACCAAGAATTTGTGTCAAAAATCGTTTCTAGTGAACTTTTTCTCTCTTGTGTCTTCAAGAATTTGGAAAAATGAGCCCCGTTTTCGTATTCCTGGTCATCGAATCAGTAGAAATGGATTGATCTTAAGCAAAACCCCGTCAGACTTTTTGTGTGCCTCCACTGTGAGTATATGTATTGTCTGCGTAAAAGTATCTATGCATGCAAATATTTAATTGCGCGGAAAAAATATTTAACGACTACATGGAGCAAAACTCATCGCTCATCACCACAACAACTATGCACATTTTAGCATCCGTATATCTGCTCTTCCTATGTTGATCTATGTACCTATTTAAAATGTATACATAATTCATGAGACATTTATCCTTTGAGGCTCATACGACCTATTCAACATGTACTCTTTTGTACTTGCAGACATTTTACAAAATAGTTGCTAAAAAAATTTGCATCACGGAAAGTTCAGACGAATTCCCTCTATTTACATGTTAAAAAATGATAAGATAAGATACGATACAAAATCAGGCTGAAACGTAAGTAAGCTCGTTATAGGCTAACATACATGCACGTAAATGAACAAAGTGTGTAGGCAGTTAGTTGACAGAGGACAAGAATTAAATTTGGTAGCGTATGTAGAGACGTTGGATTAGTAGTTTTTAGTATGCACTGTGTAATGTGAAACCAGAAATATGTAAACTGCACGTTCCCACCTACTTTGTCGTATAACACATCAAACTCTCGCTCTGTGCTCTTTGAAGCATTCCGACGTCACTCACGACAGCTGATGCACTGACAATCCCAGGAGTTCGTTATCTACACTCACAAAATGTCCCGCAACATCACAGCAATTGCCATGAGTGGCGTCGAAATTTTTCAAAGAGTAGAGAGCGAGAATTTGATGTTGCAACTTGTATTTATCTAAATAACACCAAATTTCTCATCACTCCAGCCAAAATGCAATTTTAAGCCAGATAGCAAATTTCCCGGTGATGTCATCAGTCATATCATTTTCACTTTACATGTGCTTGTCCTTATTGTTTTTGTTACTGGTCGGACTTTTATTCACGATTCGTCAAAATCAAATCAAACTACTAACTTAAAAAACTAATTTGCAATAATTTACTTGAATATTTATTTAAATTACAATTGAGGTCCAATATAAACGGATAAAACAAATAAACTTTGCTCTGGACTTTTGCAGCATCAAAAAGTCAGTAAAACAAAACCTAAAGTGAAAATCACAAGGTAAAAAGTTAAAACATGGAACGACGTGGATGGGAACGATATCACCAATTTTTGAGGAGAGTCGCTCGAAGAAAAGTCCATGGTGCAAGACCAAGAAGTCAAAAGAAGCCTTCAAAGACACTTTCAATCTCCTGTAGCTCCACATCGACTGAAAAATCCCAGGCGGAACTGCATCGACCCAAATTGATGCTCCATCAGCAGCAAACAAAGAAGTCAGCAAGAAAAGGCCCATGTCGTGGAAGAAGAGTTCCGTCACTGGAAAAACCACAACAACAGTCAAAAGAGGTCAAACTCGATGATCAAAGTAGGATTGGGTCCTTTATCCTGTGGTTAAATGATAATCAAGAGGATCTGGAAGCTCACTACCCGGATTTCGTGGGATTGTATTTAACTTTGCAAGCTGGAAGAATTTGGCTTCGACAACCTCTAGCTATACAGAAATTGTATTACCTCAAGTTTCGTGAGTCTTCCGAGTCCGTTATAAATGTTCTCATGGAGTTTGCTGTCGATGATTTTATACAAGATTTTCATAAGGCCAAGGCTCATTATGATGCAAAATTGGGTTCTCTAACAAACGTTGTCAAATAAAGAAAAAAGGCATAAAGTGAGACATAACTTTGGTCAGTCACCACGTATTTTTTACTTTGGAACCCAGAGAAATTGCTGCTTTTCTCGTTTACATCATCCCATACACAACTCAACCCCTAGTTAATCTTTGCAGTATTTCGATGCCGATCAAGAAATTGTCTGATGTGGTACGTTCGCTTAAGTGACGATATTGTGTCTCTTTTAGATAGCGTCACAACATTACAGCAAATGTCATGAGTGGCGTCGAAATGCTTCAAATTTAACAGGGAATGAGTAAGAATGGTGGATGAGGAGTGAGGAGGTAAGCGAGAAAAACATTATTCTGTATTTTCCATAAATTTTGATGTAAGAAAACTCCTACGCTGTCAAGGTAATTAGAAAAATGTTGTTCATTTTGCAAAAACAACTTTCATTCCATTTTCTAAACGTAAATCTGTAAATGTTAGTTTTGTTTAATTTCAAAAATGGATAATTTTGAGCATTCCAGTTCATTTTAAGATGTCAGTTTGTGAAAACAAGTTCGAACAACAAGTTTGACCTAGTTTTTATCAAAACTTCAAATATACTTCCCTAAAGAACTTCTCGCTCTCCAAGCTTTACTTGTCTTCTCACAAATCCTTTTAAGGTTTTTATTTTCAATAAATGTTTTAAAAAAATACCAAGCTTTTTCAACCAAAAATTGATTTTAAAAATTCAAAAAAGCTCTGCCACCTTTTCCTTTCCAGTGCTGTCTGCCATGTCGGCCGTCACGACGATCACCTTGGCCTTCATCTTGACCTTAACCCACTTTCCCGCTAGAACCACCACCGTAACTTTGTGCATGGACGAGGTCGAGGTCGGTCCATGTAAATGCACAAAGGCGGGTAGTAAAATAGACAATAGACCTGGAATGTCACTCGATAACGAATCAAGGAGACCTGGACAATTACATGTTCGCCTGCATAAGCACAACGAAAACCGTGCACTGGAGATGCAGATTTTGGACATCTTTCAAGCCAATTTACCCTCCCTGGATATGACCGCTTTTACTCCAAGTGAAGTTGAGAAACTTATTATTGAAGGAAGTCCAAATCTCGTAACAATTGTCAAGTCCACCAATCGCAACAAAATAACCCTGACGGCGCTCCGCGTCAACGCCACCGGGGTTGGACAACCAAGCGGCGAGCAACCTGCTGAGCATCTTGAATCCCCGAGAATCCGTGGAAGTTGTTGAGGTGATTGAGTCCCACTTCGCAAATGTTCCAAAAGGGTCACCCCTCATCCCCGACTTCGACTTGTACGAGATTCGTCAGTTAAAAGTAGGCAGCAATATGATTGAAGACCTTTTTCAAGGAGCTTTTTTAGTTCCAGAACAGTTAATTAACCTTGAGTTGAAGACCAATAAAATCAAGAGGGTGGAAAAGGGGGCCTTCATATTGCAAAATAGGCTAGTAAAGAACCTGAAAGTTGACCTGAGTGGAAACAGCTTGACAGTAAACAAGGACAACAACAGCTTTGAGGCGGAATTCATCTCCTATGAAAATGGCGATATCGGGGATTTACAGGGTGGATGTGAGCTCAACCTTCGAAACAACAAGTTGGAGTTTCTGCCCGAAGATATTTTCAAGGACCTCTTTTATCCCAAGGGCGCAATTCGTTGGCTAGATCTCTCAGACAATCCGATCGTCTGTAATGAAAAAATGAAGTGGTTAAAGAGCATCGACGAGAAAAATGTGGTGATCCAGGGAGACGAAAATAATTGCTATGGCAACCAGAGTCCGGACAAGAAGAACAGAGGATCCATGTCAAGTTTCAGCTCGTATTTTTTTATCTTGTCTTTCATTGCAACAGCCGGTCAACAACTTGGCTGGTAACAAACTTCCGGAAAATGAGGACCGTTTCTTACTCCAACATACATATAAGCCACATGATGCATTTTTTGCAATGAAATAAAAAATATCCAGCAGCATTTAGTACATATGTATGGTATGGAACAAGAATTACTGATTGTTTGTAAATAAATCTTGAACATAAAGTGAAATTTTTCTGTGTCATTGATATAATTGGATATTCTATCCTCGCTTTTAAATGTATTTTCATAATTTAGTGAATAGTATACAAGTAAGTAGAAATAGAAGATTAAATTGAGCCACAAAACAAGTTGTAACCTCAAAAGTTGGATAAAGAAATATTCCATTCAAATATTAAATCTAAAAATACCTTTGGAAATAATAGAATACAAAAATAAGGGATAAATGTGAGAAAAAATCAACATTTTTAGTAAATTCATAAACATTTACAAAGTACTTCAAAAGACAAATGCAGAGGATTTCTCATAATAAATACGATGGATTTTTACAAAAAAATTGAGAGCACAAGCAGCCACAGCCTTGATATTCATAGAAGAAGAAAAGTCAATCCTGAGCTAGGTACAGGTTGGCCAAAAGTATCCTGTGACGTTCCTTTATCAACTTGAACCCATCCGTATTTCGAAAGGCTTTTCTATTCCTGCCACAAAATAACAAACCAATATCAATCCCATTCGAAAAACAGGCATGTATTATTGAAAGTCGTATAAATTTTATGCACATTTGTTTGTATTGCATGCTTCAAATACCCTGAAATGAATGAAACGACACTCTGTTTGAAGCTCAAGGGACCATGCAGATCAGCCAAGATCAAAGTTTCAGCTGCATTTTCAATGTTTAGTTTCTTGAAGAGAAATTCCGCACATATATTCTTCAATCCATCAATTTGATATTTATCAGCAATTTTGAGAAAATCCACAACGTTTTCCTGTAGGGACTCGACGCGTTGGCAGTACAAAAATTCTAGCATTCCCTTGACAACCTCGTCTGCAAAATCCTCAATTTTGACAACATTTTCTAAAGTCTCCAACATTCCAGAGTTGAACATTGCATGAAACACTGGGCTGTGAGCTAAAAGTATTAAAAGAAAGCATGCAAGCAAAATCCCTACTTCCGACTTCGTCACTTTTTAAAAAATACAATGGAAATACCATAGTAACATAGAAAAGTGACCCAGTCGGAAGTAGGGATTTTGCTTGCATGAAAGAAAGATAAATCCAAAATGTAACGTAAAATGTTAAATAAGTACTTAGTGCTTAGTTTTGAACAACGATAATAATTGAAGGACTGAAAATCAAATCAGCCTCTCCACGTTGCTTTAACAACGTGGAGAGGCTG
>JAQIVE010007427.1:0-10458 GCA_034698285.1 Sminthurinus bimaculatus
CGACTAATTTCACGGAAACTTTTTCGAATGATTTTCTGATAATTATGAAACAAGCCCAGGCTCCATGCCCCATAGTGTAGAGGTCGCATACAATAGAATTTAGAATTTAGAATTTATTGAATGACTTTAAGGCCAGGGCCCATTGCATTACATTGTTAACATAGATATTAATTCGATTGCATACATTGAGTGATATAATTATATATTTTGTAGATTTTATCAAGTGGAAGGTCGCGAAGAAAAATATAGTATTCGTGGTAGTTAAGTAACTTTATATTAAATATGTCAAGAACCTTATTTCTAATATTATTAAAGTAAGAGCATTTCAGACTTAATATTATTATTTTCTAGATTATTACTATACATTACTACCTTATCCTTATTCCATTTCAAAACATTTTTACAAGAACTAGAGTTGAATTTTTTAGACGGTAAATCTAAAGTAAGACAGACAGGAAAATGTGTATCATTAGAATTTAGGCTAGCAATATTCAGAACACTCGTCATAAACGTAATCAATAAAATGCACATTGCTAAAAAATAAGTCAATTACACTCCTACCCTTATTCTTAATAAAAGTAAACTGACCACGGTCGTCGTTAATAGTTCGACCATTTAGTAGAACGAGAGATCTTGCTTCAATGATTGAGATAAGTTCGGAACCACGAGAATTAACGGTGTCATCAAGAGAGGAGCGCATAATTCTAAGCCTAGAATTAGAAGTTAGAAAAGAAATATTATTATTAAGAATACCAATACGCGCATTAAAATCCCCACATAAAATAATATTGTTATTTGAATGATTATCAATAATTTTATCAATACCGTCTAAACAATGATTAAAGTATCGCGTATTTGATGGCTTAATGTATACAGCAATAGTAATTATTATAGTATTAGTAGTTATATGTTTCACCTTAATACATAAATAGCTTGGTTGACAATCAATGGTTTCAATAATATTATACGTATTTGTATTTACCAATACCAGGATACCACCACTGGCATGCCCTTTATCATGCTCTCTAACTGCTGGTGAGAAACGTCGTTCGTAATGACTAAAATAGATTTAGATTTTAGATTTTGAGGGCTAAACTCCCTAGGGCCTAAGCCCATGGAGCCTGCTTCAATTTATTGACTTGAAAAAATTTTACTTACAGAGAGCTTCATTTTAAATGCAAATTTAAAGTGACATTTTCATCGAAACGAAAAATAACAAAATAACAGAGATATCAAATATTTCGTAGATTTTTTAGTATTTTTCTGTGTAGATTTGATTTGTTTGTTTGTCTTGTATGCTTCCATGTATCTTCTGTTGATGGTTTAGATTGTGTAGATACCAAAACGATGGATCCTTGGTCCACTTGGTACTCTTCGCCGCCGATGAATAAACGATTTCCACGGAGTTTTGTTGATTTCCCTTCAGATTTTGCTTCTTTTCTCTTACCGAGGAGAATTTTTCTGTCATTTAGTCTGTCCATGGTGAGGTCGTCGTTAATGCACAGCTTGAATTTTGAGTTTTCTTTTTCATTGAAAGTCCGAGCCGCCCGGTAAATTTCTTTTTTGTCGTCTTGATTATGTAATGTAATTCTAACGGGTCTCTCATGCTTCTCATTCTGCCTTCCAAAACGGCATGCCTCCTTGATTTTTACAGTGTCAATTTTTAGGGTCTTGCTTATTATGTCTTGAATTACATTCTTGATGGATTGAGTGTTCTCTTCTTTTTTTTCGGGGATTTTCCAAAAAATAAGATTATTGTCCTTTGACTTTTGGATGATTTGATTTATGGTTCTTCTGTTGATGTTTACCTTGTCCTCCAGGGAAGCGTAGTTATTTTCCTTACATTTGTTTGAAAGATCCAATGGAGGGACTCCCTTTAATTTTTCCAGTTCTTTTTGCTGTTCCGTCATTATGTCATTCATATCTTTAAAGTCATTACGGAGTGAATTATTTTCTTCTTGTAATTTCTTTAATTGTTTGTCTTTACATTTAATCTCTTTCTCCAAAGTTGTGAGTTTGTTCGCCATCTGTTGTTGTTGTTGTTTATGCTCATCTTGAATTTCTTTTATTTGTTTCTTTATTGGAATGATGAGATTAAAAATAGTTGCTCGCATTGATTCACTAGATGCATTTTTTATTTGTGCAAATGCCTCTTTTGTCTCTTCGTATTTTTTCTTTATCTCGTTGTAGGCTACGGCAAGTTGCTCACATAACTCGAGTGTGCGGTTATTGTGCTCAGTCATCTGTTTTTCCAACGGGTGCACGGCGTCTGCATTCGTATTCTCACTGTTACTTGTAGATATAGCTTCTTTTTGCTGATGAGTTTCCTTAGCACGGTTCTTCGGCATGATGATGTGTCAGCTCTTTGTCCAGACTGGTTAAAAACTGTGTATAGCTTATGAAATTGGCACTACACTTTTTCGTTTTTTTTCACTTAGAAACGTCACAAACCAAATCTGATTATTAGTTAAGGTATTAACCTGTAATCGTGTGAAAAAATGCTATCGACGAGTATGAGATTTATGGGGGTATGTTCTTTATTTCTCTTGCTTTTGTTATTATTTTAGGAGAGCGTTTTATTTGCGACTGTCTTGTTTGGACTATAGTTGGCTCTCCAGGATTCTTTACTGCTTTTTAACTCGAAACTTTCTGATTTTAACATTGCAAAGAAAATTTTCTTACAAATGCATTTTTAATAGTTTTTTCATAGTCACACTTACAAGTTCCTGAAACACTGCATACATACTACGACTTTGAGTGTGAGCAGTTGTCAAAATTTGTGTCGAGTTTTTTACCAGTCTTTGGGAATTACAAGAACCGATGCATTGCACAATCTAGATCGCCTGTAACTTACAGCTTGCTATTTCCTGGACCATCTAAATTCAAGGCAGGCGACGTCAAAACGCCAAATGTTTTCATTTTGCTAAGTAGATACCCTATAGACTGAAGAATATGCAGTAGAAACGTCGATAGGTACCCTAAAATTTGAAATTCTCTCATATTTTCAACCAAAATTGATTCAAAATTTCATGAGATTTTTTGGCAAGATTTTTTTGCAAGGGTAAATAGTGCTACTACGATTTCAAAGCCGAACATAAATTTTTCGAACTTGAGAAGAGAGTTTTGAGATGAAGACCGTTTTGTTCAACGTACGCTTGCAGAAGTTCCGGCATCAAAATAAGGTCACTTTAAAAGGTCCATGACTAACAATAAGATTATGGTGCAAAGACTCGCTCGATAAATCAGTTTGTTCTCTGTAGACGTGGTACTTCAATCGAAGGAAAGACATCGTTATAGGTAGGTACAATAAAAGAAACATTTTATTCAAAAATTCCTTGTTCTTGACTTCAGGTGAAAATGAAGTATGAAAATTGCACTTGAACGTGTTGTGTCACACCTACTGTCTATACCGTACGTAATCCTGAATCCAACCTTAAAACAACGAAGCGGCGTCGAGTTTCACTTGTTTGTCACCTGGAATTCTCCCGGCAAAAAGTTCAAATTGGTTGGCGTAAAAACGGGAATTATACGAGTATGCATCGAGCCGAGCGATTATCTGTGGATTGTTTTGTGAAATCAATAGACCTTCGACTGAAGTAGACTTTCAATAACTCTAGGGCTAGGGTTAAATTTTACCCGGGTTACGATCATGCTATTCAACGGATTTTAAATGAAAATAAACCAAAGTTAAATTTAAATCTAACCCGGGGTTAAATTTGCCCCTGCATGACACGGACGAGAACCAAACCCCAGCTTTACAACAGCCGTTGACGTTTGACGCCAAACAAAATTAAATCTACTTCCTTTTTGTCGTTTTCGGGATTCAGAACAATGCATCTTGGTACAAACATTTACATGTTTTCGGATTAAAAGGTGATAAATACTTATTTTACGCCTCAACCTAAATTGCCAAAAATCAAAGAATGTACAATTTTATTATCGCTCTGATTCATAGAGTTCGACGCCACTCAAGACATTTGCTGTGGTGCACAGAAACTCAAGTTACCGAAAATAAGTGAACTCTACTATACATGACCCGAGCACCACAAGAAACGTGAAGACTGGCGTCGAAGTATTGCAAAGAGTGAAGAGCGAGGATGAGGCGGGTTATGTAACGAAGTGAGTGATAAAAGGCGCAATTTATTTCTGCTTCCACAGCTAACATTTATTTTTTATCTGTATCCAGCAAGCCTTGTTTAAATTACCCTGTAAGGCTAAAAACATGAGTTGTAAAATCAACGGAACAAAATCCGAGCACCGGGATGGCCTTGAAAGCAATTTATATACTGTACAGGTAATACTAAAGTCAATGTACAGTTATTCTTTCCTTCGAGTACATGTGTGTAATTTTACACATATGAAAGGGTAATAAATACACACAAGCAAGGAAAGGCCGTACAAAAGGAGACAGAAAGCACGTGAGAGATTGAAAACGAAATGGAAAGACAGAAATAGAGATAGAGAGGAGAGAGAATCTCCCTACTCTTTCAGTCATCTGAATATACGTATTAACTTTATACTTTCCCCTCGGGACAAGACACGTCCAACTCAAGGGACCTGATCTCAGAACAAAAAACCACCTGTAGGGACGAAGGAACGGGTATGGGGTTTTCAAGTTCAGGAGAGAGGGAACAAGTGCAGCGTGTACAATGTACATTGGTTCGTAGTTTTTTCAGTCTGCCTTAACATACATATCATTACACAGGCTCTCAAGCCTTTAAAATATCCACAATTCACTTATATCAGTCATCTGCATTGCACAACACAAGTTTTTAATTTTTAACAGTCTAATTTAAACAATTACTTTTTACTTGGAAGCAAACTATTTTACCAGTGTCGGTCTTCTTCTTTTTCCTGTGAAATTTTCATTGTCGTCCTTCCCAAGGTAAATTTTATCTCTACTTCAAGCTTTTCTTTGCATTTTATTTTGCTGTAAAGTTAAAGAAACGGCCTAAAATCTCGATCTCTGTAATTTTCATTTGAGGAATATACCATGTACCATATATCATAAAAAACCCAATTAAGAATTGACCGGATATCTGCTAGTAAAATTTGGGAGACTTTTTTCGAATGATATGAGTCTATTAAATTAGTAGTTTTTTTGGAAATGCGAAGTATTCTGTGGAATCAGAAATAAATTGTCCTTTTTTCACTCACCTTGTCTCATTGTCGGTCTGTCTAAAAAGATTTCGACGCCACTCGTAACATTTGCTGTGATTATTTGACGAATTACAAGCGAAGAAACACAAACCTCGATTCAGGAGTTTAGCAACATCACAAAAAATGCAACGAGTGACGTCGAAACATTACAAAGAGTACAAAGCGAAAATAAGACGGTTTACGTAACGAGATGAGTTAGAAAAAGCGCAATTTATTTCTGGTTCTACAGTAAACGTTTTTTTTTCAAACCAACTGCAAATTTTACCAGGACCAAGCCATGAAATACAAACGTAAGGGGAAAGAAGTCTACCCTTCAGAGCCAGAATCAGATGCAGAGGCTGACTCGGATGTGGAGGATGACTTCAAGTCTGAAAACTCCCGGAGACAGTGTCCGGTGATTCTTCACATGGACTTGGATTGCTACGAAGTCCAAGTCCTAATGAACCAGCAGTATCCCGAACTGCGGGGGCAGAACATTCCGTGTGTCGCCGTTAATCATGATAATGTGTACGTACTTATTTTAATACACAACTGCACGAACGTAATTTAAAATTTAAATGGGATTTTCTATATATAAGTCTAATATTCTTTTCCCCACATGTGTGTACAGGGTCCTTGCAGTAAATTACGCCGCGCAGCGCCTTGGCATTAAAAGAAAAACATCAGATGGCAAAAATGCTCTAACTGCCGCCCGTGACATCTGCAAAAAAAATGAAGTGACCCTAATGGAGCTAAAAACTGCTACTCGCTTTGGAAAATCCGACTCTTTCCGACCCCTGACCGAAAGCTACAAAATTCTACAGGTTATCGACGACTATAGCGATAACGAGGGTGGAGGCTCTATTAAGATTGATAGAGCCTCCAAGGACGAATTTTTTCTGGACGTATCTAAACTGGTGGATCATCGAATCGGAGGTTACTGTGTCACTCCAAATCCGAAAAATTTCCGAAGTGAAATCAACCGATTGACCCGTGCCATGAAGGGGAAAACTGATGAATCCTATGCCAAGAGCAACATGGTGGTCATGGAAAACAAAAATAGTAGGATCTTTGGGGATCAGCTAAACTACCGGATTCTGGAAGTGTATAGCGCACCACCCTGGTCAAAGGATTACCGTGCCCACCACCAGGCAGAATACCGACTCATTCATGGAGCCCTCATCGCCATGGAAATTTCCAAACGTATCTATGCCAGTCTCGGTTACATTGTGTCTTCCGGGGTCGCGCACAGCAAACTCTTGGCCAAGATTGCATGTGGGCGAAATAAGCCTGCGGCCATCACCATCTTTACAGAGATCGGTAAAAACTCGTAAAAATAAAACCTGACAAAGTCAAAATGTTTTTTTCTGCTCTATTCTTTTGTTTTTTCTCCTATTTACAGGGTTTGAGCGGCTTTCTCGCTCGGCTCGCTCGTTGACCATTACGAAGCTCCCGAAATTTGGAGGACCCGAAGGACAAAAATTGGCCGATGCTTTATGGTCCAGGTGTAAAGCCGATTCTCTATTCAAGGTTCTCAAGGTGAAGCGCTCAATCCTCGTCAATTTGTGCCAAAAGGTGGTTCCTAAATTGGGTGATGGAGAGTGACCTCCGAAAAAAGTGTCGGGGAATGGATGACGGCCAGGTCGAAGAAAAGCGTTTTACGGAAACAGTAACGGCGTCTTCCTCATTTAAAGGTGAGTTTTATATTTATTGTGGATTTTTTAATTAAAATTCCATGCAAGTGTTCTAAGCAAAATAATAAAATGATGACTGTTGTTATTTGCTTTCCTTTTTCAGGAAATCGAAAATGCAGTCGTTGGTCTATCCAACGTCTCTGCGCCGACATCGCGGATCGGCTGAAGTACTTTAGCCAAACCCACAACCGACGTGCTGACCTGATCACGGTGAAAGTCAAAACTTTTCAATGGAAACCTCAATACAAACGGCCATCGAAGGTTTTGAATAAAAAGTGTATGGAAAAGTTGAATCCGGATTTGGAGAAGGTCGTGCAACGGTCTCTGGACCTTTTTGTGTGGAGTTACATCAAAAGTTTGGGGATTTCGTACAAGGACATTGCTCGGATTGAGAATATTCAGCTGACTGCCAGCATAATGAGAGATCGTTAATATGAATATAGTAATGGAGTAAAGTACATGTACAAAAATGTAAATGCTATCTTGTCTTGCGTTTTTAAAAATACTTTTTATTTTTTGAATTTTATGTACAAATATCAAAATATTTTGTTTATGTGGTTCAAGAAAGAAATTTCACCTTTCTCGCTTGCTTTGGTTTTGTTTTACATGTTTCACTTTTGCTTTGTATTACTATTTAGAGTCTTTGAACGCCACTCTTCTGCATTGATATTGGAACGGGATGCAAGCTTTTGATACCTTCTACAGCTATAAGCCGCCCAACAGCAGAGGAATTATTTTGACTGGCGTCGAAACATTTCAAACTGTACATAGCGAGAATGGGTTTGGTTGTGTGTCGAGATAGTTAGAAAAGATGAAATTTCGTTTTGGTTCCACAGCAAATACTATTGGCACAATTTTAACGTGTTTCCTGAAATACCTAAAACGTAAACTTAAAAATGTTTTATTGTACTTCTAATATGTAACTTGTTTGAGTAAAATGGAGCCCTGCCATTTCAACTTCGTTTTTGTCATCTTTCTTTTAGTTTTTACTTCAAGTTCACGCTGCGCAAGATGCGCTGTGTATGATCACAATTCGCGGCCTATTGATCATAAGACGCATGGTTTTCAAAATTTAAGAACCGTTTTTAGAAAGGTGCCGCTTTTTTTGCATAAAGTAACATGTTTTGAGGTACCTAGGTAAATTTGATTTTGGTTCAAGCGATTTTGGACGGCTTATTTTATTTTTGCAGCTATTTTTTAAGCGAAAAATCCCCTCCTTTGACCGCCGCAAGTACCAAAATTCAGCATGTACATCACCCACCGGCGTTGAACTCTAGATGTTTGGCAGCTATGAAAAGCTTTAGGTTAAACGTCCAGCTTTCCAACAGCAGGTGAAGTTTGACGCCGAACAATTAAATTAACTCCATTTTTGCCACTTCCATCGCATAGAAGTTTTCTGAAAAAACATTTACTGATTCTCGGATGAAAATATGATACATCATCATTTTAAGTGCATATGTATTATGTATGCTTCAACATTAACATCAAAGGAATTAACCAATATTGACCAGTCTAAATTCAAGATCTAAGAACCAAATTAGAACCAAAACAAGCAGAAAAAAAATTATGAAGACGACATAAAGCACACACGAATGTTAGTCAGAAGAAGCCAAGCAGAAATGAAAAATTTTTGTCCCATTGTCAAGGGAAATTGTCTGAGTAAAATTGGCGAACCAAACAGAGAGAGTGAATGCCTTATTGTATCGGCTGTCAACAATCAGCAACCAATGCACTATCTCACCCGACAATGATGGCTTTCATTTTCTGATATTTTTCAAAGATTTGTGTCTATCATATTTTCGATAAAGACAAAGTTTCATAGAAGCATCGTATCGACATTCTTTGCTCCCTTAATATACATATATTTACTTGAATACTTGAGGTTGCTATTTATTACAGGCCGATCTTTCGGTCAAGAACAGGGACTTTAAATGTGTTGCCGTCATAAATGTTTATGCCTATGTACGGCCATGGTAAGCTTTCATTGACTTCACAGGATTTACTCATATGCATACGCACAATGCTGGCCCGGTCAAATCTAAAGTTTTATTGCCTTTCATTCCTTGTATTTTTACATATCGATCGTCTAGAATGAAAGATTAATTCACACAAGCAAGACAGAAGGGGACAAAACGCAAGTGAGAGCAAGGAAGAAGAGAGAGAGAGGAAAGGACAATAATTAAGAGAAGCAAATCTTAATGCTTTGCTTCGTCTAAAATACGTATAAAGTTCGTCTTTTAACCTTGAAACAAGGGTCCAAGTCAAAAAGCTTGAATTCAGAACAAATAACAACTTGAAGGGATGAAAAAACGGGGTGTTTTTAAGTGTAAGAGGCAGTATAACAACGATTGCAGTGTGTACAATGTACATACAACGGTTGGTGGTTTTCCCATTCTCTGCCTTGACAGTCATATTATTACAGAGATCCCCGTGCCTTCATGATATCAACACGTATCATTCATTTATGTGTTGCACAACGACGCCAGTTTTAACTTTTCCACACTGCCCAATTTAAATATTTTCTTTGTATTTAATTGCAAAAAACAATCTTTGTCATTGTCGTCATTGTCAAGGTAAAAAGTGCTTACGAATTTTCTTGGTACTGTATTGATCTTGGAAACAAAGCTAGCATCCTGATTTTTCAAGATTAATTTTTGTTCCTTTTTCTCACTCTCCTTACCCTTTAACCGGCCACATTCTCGCTCTGTAGCCTTTGAAGCATTTTGACGCCACTCGTGACAATCGTTGTTAGGTTGATATTCTTGCTCATATTGCGAGCTCTCATATCGTCGTCTCCAACACCACAAAACATGTGACGAGCGGCGTCGAAAAGCTTCAAAGAGTGCGGGGCGAGATGTGAAAAGGTAAAAGTGCAGTTTATTCCTAATTACACAGTCAATAGTAAACATTTATTTTTCCCCTACATGCAGCAAACCGAGCTAAAATCATTCCACGACTGATCTATGGCGTACAACAATAATGGACAAAGTTCCAACCGTTCAGAGTACGATTCAGGGACTGAATCAGAACCAGAGGCTGACTCGGATGTGGAGGATGACTTCAAGTCTGAAAACGCCCGTAGACCTTGTCCGGTGATTCTTCATATGGACCTGGACTGCTACGAGGTTCAAGTCCTCATGCACCAGAAATATCCCGACCTGATAGGGCGAAACATTCCATGTGTCGCTGTAAATCACGATGTAATGTACGCACACACTTTTGACTTACATCTGTACAAACTATTCGATTCCCGTAATTTTTTGAAGTAACATTTTTAATGAAAGCTCAGTTTTCATTTCCGCCGCAATAAAATACAATAATTAATAATATGAATAATAACTAATACAGTAAAATTTTGTGGTTTTCAGGGTCCCTGCAGTCAACTACGCTGCAAAGCGCCTTGGAATTCAGAGAAAAACAGCAAACGGAGAAAATGCTCTAAATGCCGCCCGTGACATCTGTAAAAAATATAAAGTGAACCTAATGGAACTTAAAAATGTGAAACGGGGCTATTTCGCTAGGTTTTCACGATTTCCCCGTTTCATTTCTCTGTAGCTTTTTTATCTTTAAAGATAATCAAAAGCCGTTTTGTACATCATTGACGCATGTATTTGGGATTGTGAAT
>JAQIVE010007428.1:0-10457 GCA_034698285.1 Sminthurinus bimaculatus
AGCGGTTCAACTCCCAAGACAAATCGTTTTATTCTGAAGGCATCCAGCCACTTCAATCCAAATGGACTCGCTGTGTATAACTGGAGGGAGACTACATTAAAAAATAATGTAGGTAGGTTATATAATTTCGACTCGTATTAGAGATACACAATCATTCGCATTAAATTTTGACTTCCCTTCGTATGTATGGCAAACAATATATTTTGTAGATCTTCCCGTCTTCAAGTGTAAGTTTTTGCTTTACACCGCACGTACACAGTATTTTCGTCACCAAAATTCAACGACAGCTCAACTAACTCAAACTTCACTTCAGATAGAAGGACCAACTACTAGTAGTATCGCCACCATTGCAACCATACCACTCTAGAAGCTCAACACAACGCATCAGCAAGTCATACTAATAATACTGGTAATAATAATCCGTCGAATTGTTTCCTATATGGCTAACGTGGTTGCCGTGTCATTCTGTTCAAGTTCATACAGCAACGCCAACATACATCAACATCCTCCAGCTCCCCTAATTTCTCTCTGTTTCTCTATACTTCGTCTCCCCTCATCAGACTTTCGTTGGTTGTTGGTCAATAATAAAACAACACGCCATAACAATTTTATTATTCATGGTTTGCATTTAAATTATCTGATCCTTAATGTACAGCACATACTGAAGAGACGAATCGCGTTCAATAATGTTTATTAATTAAGCGTATTAAATGCACACACTTTTGATGTTTTTAGTTTCGACTCCTCATCATCAACATCATCTTCCTATATCCATTCCAATTTTTTCACACCACTGAGTTGAACGACTGACCATGATGGTCTTCCATTGTGAGTTACATAAAAGGAAATTTCAATATGACACAAGCAAAAAAAAGCCTTCAAAAGACGAAACCATATGCATGAAATAAAATTCTATAAATGCTTAACGATCCCCATATTATATTAGCATTGTATTTTTTTGCTTTCTAAAGCTAACAGATGACAATTCAATTTAAAATGCATAAAAAAAGTAAAGAAGGTCAAACAAATATAAATGATAGGGATATATAAAGAAATAGTAATAATATTTCTCCACAAATATAATAACGTAGGCATCACACAAACAACACATAATTGAAGTAGAAATGCATGGCGAGAGTGTTTTTAATCGGGGTAAAACAAGAAGCTTTACGTTAGATTCGGCACTACAAAAACTTGGATACAGTTTAAGCTGATGGACGATACGAGACAAAGTACTGAGTAGCGAGCTATGTGATGCGGATGTCTATTATTTATAAAAATCTAGACTAGGAACAGACTCCGGGCAACACGCACGCATTCAAGCAAACAAAACACACAAAAGCACTTGTATGTGTATCTTTATTCCTACTCTTGCTACTGTGTAATAAATGTAACCTCTCGAGTTTCGTTTTGGTCTGGTATAGCAAAAGCACAGTAATGTATATCTACTTGAAAAATAAAGAGACAAATACACGGAGAGCGTATTATTTATACAGTGGAAAAACCTCAAGTCAACTAAACTCAATGAAGGAACAAACGTTAGCCACTTGTGAATGAAATGAATTGAAATAAACTTGTGTACTTTTAACATCATCATGTCTTTCTCTACATCACTCTTTCCTCTTGTCTTTTGCTCTCCCTCACAGACATTCGATTAATGCATGTATGGAATGAAATGAAACTCAAACACTCACTGCATTATACATTTATCAGATATTATGCAAAGGTCTGTGTGTACTACTGTATACATGTATATGTGTGCATGTGTTCGCAAATGTACATACTACAAAGTGTATAACGTTCTAAAAACGCAAGGGGTTGTAAAATACCCCCTTATACATGAAAATTTGAGTATGATGTTCATGATAATGATCACGATAATAATTGTAATAACAGTGATCAAAACAGTTGCATTTGAAGTTGAATCGGAGAACGAAATGTGGCCAGGTTCAACATTCAAATTCATTTTTAACATTTTGATTTTTCTCCATATGTATATGCATAGTTATAAATACAGGCCTACATATGAATTTTTTTAAAACCATCAATACATGATGGTTACAACATTATACAACAGAGCAACGGAGTGAAATTTAAATTAAATCACATGTCCATCCATATGCATACTGTTGAATAATTCTGATCTTATGCATTATACAACTGACTTTACAAGTATTACTGCATTTATGTAAAACAATAATATACTTACACACTGCACACATGATACACAATAGATACATCCGCATAAAATAATAATGATATATTACATTAGTCGAAAAACTGGTTGCACAATATAAACACTTGAAAACATCTTCAAGTTGGATGAAAAAAAAACTGTAGGGATGCTCATGACGATGAAACTTATTTAATCTTATAGCTTGCTGATCCGTAACGCCCATGCTAAAAACTCAGTCCACGTATAATATATGTAGTATCAACGTTTGTCTTGAGTTTTTTTATCCTCTCCCGTTCATCTCGTCATCCTGGCTATGCAACAACTACACTACCGCCAACAACCACCCAGATAGGATTTTATTATGTGTCCTAAATTCTAAAATAAGACTCGATGCTCCACACAGTTTTTTCTTCCGTTTTTACTCTTCTTTCATTCCTTGGTTTCATATCAACTCAAAAGCTCTCAAAAGGAACCTGAATACGTCGATTCCCGAATTAAGAGAAGTAAAACATATGATATGACATTTTATAACATGGGTACATTATTTCAAAGGCAAAGTTTATTTTTCTCTTCGTCTTCAAAATCATAAATTAAGTGAAATAAAAGTATCTAGTATACAGGCATCAACAAGTCAGTTAACATTACCCTTACATCGAAGTA
The DNA here is from genome assembly GCA_034698285.1 of Sminthurinus bimaculatus. Lineage (NCBI taxonomy): Eukaryota > Metazoa > Arthropoda > Collembola > Symphypleona > Katiannidae > Sminthurinus > Sminthurinus bimaculatus. Next base: position 2,837 of record JAQIVE010007428.1, read on the forward strand.
TGCATACATGCTTTTTAGCTCTTGTCATTATCACAATTTAAATATTTTGTATAGTGGCATTCAAGTTTTTTTCCTTTGATGATATTCGTACAACATTGAAATTAAATTCAAGTCAAGCTATTCAAACTATGTTTACGGCTGTCAACTAGAATTTTTAAGACATATAAACTTTCTTCTGAGTAGTTAGAGTACCCATGACGGTCAGATGATGCACCCATCTCAATTATTATTTATTGCATAACAAGAAAACTGGATTTAAATATCGAGGCGTTCTTTTCTTCTTCTCTGTCTTCTTGTGTTCGGCATGATTTAGAAAAGCGAACACTCTTTTACAGATTAACTAATACTCAAGTACAAATACGAGTACAAAGAAACACTATTTAAAAGTAGAATACATATAAAAAATTAGAATTTCACTTTTCAAGCGATGAGCCGTTAAACACGAAACTAAATATAGATTAGTATACACGATTAATTCTTGGACGCCTTTCAAAGGAAACTCAGAAGCATAAAGGAGAATTCTTGCAGATATATAATTCTATTCCTTTTCTTTCATTGCGTGTAAAATACACCATCCACCTTATATCCAAACATATTCCATTACATTATATTACATGTGTGTATATGTTTGTTACTTACGCATGCTAATGACACAGACGATACTCTACAGATAAGCTCAACTAGCACTCTATCCTCGCCTCCTGGCATTACCAACTATCAACTAAACAGAAACTGTATGCATGTGTGTATGAATACTTGTACTCCTCTGCTTACTTAAGCAAAAGATGCTCAGAGTGGTAGACAAGATTCTGAATTACTCGTTCATTGCCTCGCTGTCTGACTTAGCCTGCCTACAATTATACAAGCTGTATGCTTGACATGGACTAGTTGGACTTGACTTCTTGCAGAAATGATGCAGGAGTTAGAGATGGAGTAAAACAGCACTGACAGTAGTGACAACGGAGTAATTTTTCTCCATTGGACTTTTGCCAGTAAACTATGTGTAGATGCTCTTCCATTACGAGATGCCTTTTGCTCATCATTAGCCTAGTAAGTGATGCAATGCAACCAACCTGGCTGACTGGCTTCCTTTTGAATGCAAAGTCAATGCCACGCTATGAAAACCTCATAATACGCATCTCTCAAACACATCTACCACCCATTAAAATTCAAAACTCCAGCAAGTTCACAAAGAAGAGGAAGAATTTTTTTTATATCTACATATTATATGTGCGCTGTCTACTCGAGGAAGAATTGGACTCAAAGCAGGCTTTCACTTTTTATTTATCCGCATTCCTCACCTTCCATTTCCATCTAATAAACCATTATGAAATCATACTGTGGACTGCAAAAAATTAAAGCTCAAGATCCCTAGACCTTAATAAAGTTGGTCCGATTTCCTTACTTCCCATGACGAATTTTCCTTTTTTGTTGAAAATTGAAAATTTCCAGAAAAGAATCATAAAAAATCCTGTTCTTAAATCATAGCAATTTTTAGCATGGCAAAATTTAAAACACCGAAATCTCATCGTTAATACGGCAGAATGTTATTTCCGACTTGGATTTAAGAATTTTGTGACTGCGAATTCTTCGGTTATACAACGATTTGTATTGAGTTAACGGAAACCTCTTGAGGTCCAATTAATGACTGAACACGTTAACCACGTGTTCAGGAACGTTCTACATTTTAGACTGGCTTGCCGTTATAACTTACACTTGCACAATCAATGGACACTTGTATAAAAATACTTAGGGAAAATATTAACATTTCCCCTAATTATTGATCGCTTTGTCACATGAGGCAATGAACCCTTTTAAAGTTTAAAAAATCAGCCCAATTTACATGCCCTACATTCTTTGTACCCGTTTCGTTAAATATTAATTTACCGAGACATGCAATTAGTACAGAGGAGGATTATACCATGAAATACATATTTTGCAAACTGCTATCATGAAAGCAAATAATTGATCACATGCAGTGACTTGTTTTATGATATAAAATTAATGAATCTTAAAAATTAAAATACTATACATTTAAATTCACAACACCAGAAACCAGCATGGTGCAATATATATACTTTGGGCTAGCGGATGATGAGAACAAGATTGAAACTGAGAAAAAATGAGCTAAAAAAATCTAAATTCAAAGTGTGTACATTTAAATCGAAAATAGTATGGCTATCACATTGATTGCATATAAATGTATATGCATGTGTATGCAGGTTGAAAACAAATACGTCAAATCATTTTAAAATACGCCACATGTATAATTTACTCAGTGTGGAGCACGCAATTAAATCAGATGTTCCTCTCGCACATAAAAGACTCCGATAAGTTTTGAAAAGTTTTTATTTTATTTTTTGTATGTTGATGGTAGATATACAAGCTGTCCAAGATTCAAGACACACTCAGTATTATACACAGTTCCTTCACTATACTTGTTTCGTCTCACAATTCCCACATTACTCATAATTTGTACACCAGCTTTGTTGTGCCTTTTTGCTTTCAAGTAATTATGGTTCAAAGAATGAAATCTCATGATGTTGTTGATTAATGAGAAACACTTCTTCGTCGTCTTCTTCTTCTCCTCATTCGTTTACAACAACAACACATGCTGGTGTTGACTTTATAAGAGAATAAGACTGAACTTTGTGTGCAGATTTGTTAGATTTCGGATTTGTATAGACAAATTCTTCGGCTTCTTCTTCACTTCTCACATCTTCTCTTCTCTATGACACAGATTTAGTAGACTAGAAGGAAACTTGTCCAATGAATAAAATAGTAATAAATTTATTGATGCTTGAGAAACGATTAAGTTGGCCGTAAATTATAAAGAGCAAAGACGGTGGACCAAGACTAAGAAGAACCGTATAAAGAGAAGGAGAAACTAACAAGAACAGAAGAATAGTCCACAGACATGTACAAGAAAACGAAGGAGTAGCAGCAAAGATGAAAAACAGCCTCTTTGCAATCTCCTCTCCAAAAATCCCATGAATAACGAATAGAATGGAGTCAACTCCGAGGACGTTGAAAATGCCCCAGATTCCCTTTCACATAGATACTAGATACACAAACTAACAGTCAAGTCCAATCCAAGTCCAATGCAATGCAGTCGTCGTTGTCGTCCAGGAGTTTTATATCAAGGAAAAAACTGAAGGACGACCAAGTAAGTATGGGGCAGGGAGGACGAGTGAACGAATGTAAAGCAAAAAGAACGAAGCAAGTATAGGCTGCTTGAACTAAACTGAACTTAACTCAACGTTCAACTACCTACTGTAAAACTCTGACTCTGATTCCGTTCGTCGGAGTTGGTCGTTCCAGGAGGAAAGAAAAGTTTATACTGAGGAGGGTCTAGCTAGTAGAGTGAGGAACGATGGAAATGTAGAGAGAGAGAGAGAGAGAGAGAGAGAGAGTGAGAGAGAGTGAGAGAGCGCAAGAAACAGAACAGAGCAGGAGTGGAGTAAAATGCACCGACTTTAACCGAAAAACAGTGAGACAGTTTCGCACAGTGTGTTCGTGCTCCATACCCACCAAACTATTCTGTATAAGCCAAAGTAAAGAGAAGAGCTAACTGCCTAACCTACTCGAACTTGAACTATACAAAAAGAAACCGAGATGGAACACATGACTCGGACCAAAACTTGGGGAAATGAACTATAGGAAACCAAACGAGAAAACAGACAACTAGTATTATGAACAATGAGTGAGACGAATATACACATACAGCTTCTGCCTACATTCTGTTTTCGCCCTCTCAATATTTTCTTTCTCTCCCTCCTCTATGATGCCGGGACTCTCTCGTCTTCGCCTTTGACGTCTACATCCATATCATATCCTATATATGTACATTGTACATGTACAGTACATATTACTCCTGGTCTTACGGGCGCCTTGTTCTCCTTCTCTCTTTCTCCAAGATTCCATACTGCACCATCCTTAACATCCCTACTTATTCTGTCCTTCACTAACTCTATAGATAAAACACATTCATGCATGTAAGTAGTCATGGCAGGACGGTAGGTAAACGAGTTCAATACCACGTTAAATTTACATCAATAGCTCTTCTTCCTACAAGCTTCCCTTTTCAGCCCAAAATCTACATAGTTTTCTAATAAAATACTCAAGTTTGTGTCACGAATACTTAGCACATAGAATATATGTTACATATAATATATAGGTATAGTCATTCGGGATAAAGGCAATTTATAATGTAATGTATCTATACTATGCATCTTTTTCTTTGAAAAATGGAGAATACAACAAGGAATCAAAAACCTTGAAACTTGAAAATATTCCAAGCTTCACTTTCCTCTTCTTTTGCTATATGAGTATACTGATATATAAGGGGCTTCGACTTTTGCTTCAAATTCAACTTCAACATGTGGTTTGTGTATTACGCAGAGTTGCTAGTACCGCCATACAGTATTATCAATGTAAACACTTGACAAGAGAAGAAACATCTTAACTTCTCCGTCTTCTTCAGCTTTACAAAACAGAAGGAAAGAATAAGTCAAGAACAAACCAACCATACGCACGTAACCTAATGAGATAAAGATGACTAGTTGACCCATCTTTGACTCTGGTTGGGTTTTATCTCTACTCCTCTCTCTATTTTCCTTTCCTCCCTCATTTTACAAAAAGAAAATCTAAATATGACCGCTACCGGATCACACTTTGTATACAGTATTTGTTACTGAGGAAACATACTGACTCACAAAGTCAGCCAGTTGAGCTGGCTAGAGTTAGTGATGGCTCATATAAGAAAGGGACTGACAAACACGATAACTAGAGAAAAAACTATAAACACAAAACAAAACAAGAAGGTTTACTACTAATTTTTTTGGAACGACCCCGAAATCGTAAAAAAATGAAGGAGAAAATTGTAAATAATTTTAGATCCAATAGCGTTCAGCTCATCATTCAAAGTGAAAATTTTATGCATTTCTGTTTTCAGTTTGGAAATCAAAGTAAAGATGCGCAAGTAAATTATGAAAACAGTAAATCATTTTTTGAATGCAAAAAAAAACAGCAATGACTTTCGTTCAGAAATAAGTGATTTACTTTCAAAGTATTTTCACATGAAAATCATAAAACCAAGAAAAATTGTCACGTAAGTGTAACAAAAAATTATTACTGATGAAACACACACACAGTCATCTGCAAAATATTTTATAAGTTTTGTAAGGAAGTGAAATTGTCTTTGAAATTCCTGGTCAGGTCTTTGTTTCATGCATATTCATGCGCTCAAAAATGAATGCGCAAAATTTCATACTTATATGCATACTCAATGTATGTATGTAGTAGAAATACGATAAAGGAACATGTAACTTTCTCCAGGGATTCTCTCTTTATACTATGATCGTTCCGAATTCCAAAGTATGAGCATGATGTACCTGCATTAATAAATAAAGTTATGAGCAAAAAATTGTATTTTACAATTCAAGTTTGAATGCAGATTTTGTATTCATATATACACATATATTATTGTATATTCTCGGGCATAAAAAAGTCTCTTTTCAACTATCTACCCATTCTTTCTATAACATGCGACTTGCTTCAAACTAGAAATCCATAATATAAACATCCACTGGCATGTATAACGCACTTTTGTACTTTCCTCACTCTTGTCTTGAAGACTACTTAATAATAAAGTATACATGTTGACATGCTACGCGGTACTTCACTTTAGTCTTTTGACTTTGTTGGAGGAATGGAAAAGAAGATAGATACAAGTTTAAACCTAGAACCTAAACAACGAAAAAAATCTCGGTGGCATTAAAAAATGCCGTAGCGATCCATTCTTTCGATTCACACATAAAAATGATTAAATAATGAAGGTGAAAATGGAATTCCATTCCAATCTTCAGGCTTCAGTGTAGGTAGAGAAACCATAGCCAAGCTCGCTTTTATGCTGTCTTTCGTCTTTCTATCCGCATGGAAGAAGCTGAAATTTAGGCGCGCATAAAATAAGATAGTAATATAGAGTGAAGTACCATGCACACCAAATTTTAGAAAAAAAAAGTTAAAATTGTATGTAAGTGATACAGAAAATAACTGCCTTGATCATCAAAAATTTATTTTCAGGCTATTTCGACGTCAACACGTTTTTTACGCTTGTCTATCCGTCGATCTCTCTGTCTCTCAATCCCAGATATATATTTTATTGTCACTATATTACTTGACTTACACATTTTCACTACGCTTGTATGCATGCCGTACTCAAGTGCAGAATATACTCCAAAAAATTTGCATAAAGCAAACAGGACCAATTTTCGCCTTCGAAATCAAATCTATTCTCGCCTCCGGTATGAAAATACTACACAAGTAGGCAAGGTAACCATAAAAAACAAAAAAAATTAAATGGATGGCATAAATAAAACGAGATAACAAAAAAACACAGGGGTTCTTTATTTACTAGGGAGTAAAAGAGCACCGAAAAGTTATCAAAAAAATGTTTTACAAAAAACAAAGGTATGTGGTTGTGGCATGTGGCAGTTTCAATATTCAAGGAAATTAAAGACATACACTCATTTCAAAACAAAAAAAGGTTGGGACATGCAAAAAAAAATCCTAATTTGGCGGCAAAATACGCTGAAGTATCCTACATGTGTTTGTTGGTAAAAGTAAAAAAATATTTGGTGAAAAATTAATAAAAATTTAATAATGAAAAAAAACTTTAGATCAATAAAAGAAACTTATTTTGAATTATGAGACACCAAAGTAAGAAAAATTTATCACAAATTAGTTGAGACCTTTCTAGAATACCTTTCTTTAGAATTTAAAAAAACAACATAAAATCAGGTTTACAGCCACTTCAGTCTTCATCTAACTTTATCCGTTACTACAGTCATGCCCATGGCTAACGATAGTAAGAAGTAACTAAAGAAAAGACGAATGGATTTCTTCTCCTTAGGGATGACGAAGCTTCGCTTTTTCATATGTTACATATGTTACACATAGTTATACATTATGTTACGTTGTACAAGTTTAGCTACATCAACAAGGTACATAGTGTGTGTACATAGAGACATATACATGTTACAAAGACACAGGCTAGTAATTGGAGCAATAAGGCATGTTTAGAAAAGTAGAGAGCCATTGAAAAGTAGATAACCCCTTGCATAAATAATCCTCATTCACACAGAGTTTTCTCTCTCACTCAATCTTTATACCTTTACATGTTACAATTTAGAACTTAGACTAGCATAGAAGCGAAGCGAATTGCTCCCGCTCTTCAAGCGTTTTTCTTTCTTTTGATTGCGAGACTTCCGCTATGAGCAACAACTCTCTTCTTTTCAACACATCAACCAATATAATCACGATAGTAATAATAACATCATAGAGCCGTATACAATACAATATTCCATAATATTATTTTGCTGCACAACAAGATGAAACTGACACACTATTGCATACTTACTATTTCCGTTCACAATGTGTTAAGTGCATACAAGGTACAATATATGGTATGGCACGGCGGGGAGAAACAGGGACAGTTTGTAGTAATTATTATGCCTCTCAATAATCTTATAAACGCATATATATATATATATATATATATATACAGACAGTATAATGTTTATTATGATTATGTGTGATGAAAGCGCTGTCAGGAATTAAT
>JAQIVE010007429.1:0-10455 GCA_034698285.1 Sminthurinus bimaculatus
ATTGCGCCTACGTCGACCGCCACGCCTCTGTTCAGACCGACCGAGAAAGAAAAAAGAAAAAAAAAGATTAATTAGTTAAAGTCTCTTCTTTTTGACGGAGGGGATTTTTTTTATCAATTTGTTTGTTTGCTTTTTCCTTAATGTGTCAATATTATACTATATTATATTATATCTCATTTCAGAAATATATTACTGCTCTACATCTTGCACTAGACTATAATATATTAATATAGTATAAAAGAAGAAAATATCTAAATGTACATAAAGCAAAGTTTAGTAAGCGTCATAATGTACTAAAAATATATACAAAAAAACTGTGTTTAACAATGACACAACATATGCATCAAGTACATATTATGTATAATTGTTTTCAAAAAGAAGTCGCTCGTCTTTTTGTATAAAAGCGAGAAATGGTTACATTCTATGTACAATATGAAACAAAAAAACAATTTTCTTTGCTCTTTACTACTATCCAGAATATAGCGAGAAAATATAGAAAACAGACAGTAGACAGTATAATATTATATAGTACTATATAGTCTGTATATATATAGTCAGTAGTATAGTATAATATAGTACTGTTTTTGAAACAACATTAATTTTTAATGTTTTTTTAAAATGAGAACTGGTGTGTATATTGTTTTTACCTCGGTAATTTAAACTGATTATTTTCTGTCCCCTCCGTCCCAATAGAAGAAATAACTTTGCCGTTGACATCAAACATGACAACGCGATGGTGGGCAGTATCAGAAACAACAACTTTATTGGTACATGTAACAGCAATATAATGAGGATGCTCTAATTCTCCCACTCCAAATTTGCCCACGAATGTCCCATCAGACTAATTTTTTACAATTCATAATATAATCAAAAATTTTATTAGTGCTTCGATCAAAAAACCTCAGAGACAAAAGGATGATTGATGATAATATGATTTTATATCCTCGAATAGTTATCTAAATGTATACTGTAATATTATTAACCTGAAAAACTTGTACTCGGTTATTTTCTTTGTCACAAACGTATATAAATCCTAAAGCGTCTGTTGCAACGCCCCAGGGATATGAAAACTTGCCGTCGGCACTTCCCTGACTTCCAAAACTCCGGAGGAATCTGCCACTGGGGTCAAACACTTGGATGCGATGATTATAGCGATCGCTCACAATAAACTGACCAATTCGATTGACCGCAACTCCGGCCAGGCAGTCAAATTCCCCATCGGAATTCCCATAAGTTCCAAATTCCTTGATAAAGTTGCCCTGTGCATCAAACTGTTGGATTCGGTGGTTGCTCGAGTCAGCCACAACTATGCTGCCATCGGGGCCAACGGCCACCCCCCTTGGCCAGGTAAAGTATCCGGGGTCACTTCCTCGGCTACCGAACTTAAAAACAAGCCGCTTCTTCCCACTGTACTGACTCGCGGGTAAGTTGAGTTTTTGGGGCGAGCTCGACTTTCGATTGTTACTGCTGTTGCTATTGTTGCTCATATTATTGTTGTTGCTGCTTCCAGAACCGAATCCAGAATTGTAGCCTCCGTCGCTTCGTTCGTTCGATAAATAGTTGCTTCCATTGGAGGAATTTGCATTGTTGTTTGTATTGTTGCTATTGTTGTTGTGGGATGAAGAGGAGTCGGAAGGATTGTTATGAGAATTAGAACTGCTATTATTATTATTATTGCTACCACTATCCTTGCCTACAGTTTTTCCATACTTGGACTTGAGATATCTGGCCCAAGAGCTCAAGCTCTGCTCATCCTCTGGCTTTTTGCCACCACCACTGCTAGAGTCGGCCAGTTCTCCAGGAACGAGCTCATGACTAGACTTTGACCTGCTGAGCAGCTTGGACTTGTCCCTCTCCCTTTCCCTATCTCTGTCCCTGTCCCTCGAGGACTTTTCCCTACTACTACTTTTCCTCGAGTCGTTGTCTCTGTTACTGTTGCTGCCGGAGGCGGCGTGTGAGTGGTGATCACGATCTACATTGGTGTGGGAATTTCGAGGCAAAACACACAAAGGCAAAGAGAAAGAGAAAGAAATATGAGTCAAGGAGGTCTGTTTTGTGCACTTACGTTAATTGTACTTACGCTTCGCCAGATAGGCAGAGCGTCCCGAGTAGTACGGGCTACTGGAAGACGAGTTTGAATATGGACTGGAGGTTATGTTACCCGAGGAGCGGAGCGGAAGGTCATCACCGTGATCCATTGAACCACCCAAATTGTGACGACTCCGGTTAAGGTATTTTGACTGGAGGCGGGAGGTGGACTCTGGAGGCTCGTACAGAGTTGTGCCAGTTCGACTTCGGGAGAGGCCATAGTCGTAGGGGGATGAAGCTGAGCTAGTTCCATACCTTTAAAAAAATTTAGAGTTTTTGAGAAATTTTGAAAAAATTTTGAAAACCGTGAGCAACATCTCTAAAATTAGAAAAACACATTTTCGAATTTATTTTTCCATGATTTATTTGTTCGTACCTGCTAGCTGCAGTAGATCCAGCACCAGTCCTGGAGCTTGAATAGCTAGTTTCTGGAGGACTCTTGGGTTGTCTGTTTCTATAAGCACTATAATTAGGTCCAGCACCATCATCTCGGCTAACTCTTCTTTCCAACATGGGAGCATCTCGACTCCTCGACGACGAAGTCGTATTATCATCTACTAGTCCTCGACTCCTACTACCACTCGATGGCTGGTCATCTCGACTACTTTGCCGGCTTATACTAGAAGTTGTGCTAGAAACTCCGCCGTCGTCTCTCGTTGTCCTCGACCTTCCACTTCCCCCGCTGCCGATCGTGGAACTGGGCTGATCTCGATCTCGAGCTATCGCACTCCTCGCCAAAATCGGGCCAATGTCAGTCTTTTCCATTTTCGAAGTAGTATTTGAGCTCGGAGTAGGAGCCGGCTCATCATCCTCATCACTTGACTCGGTCTCCTCTGAACTTGAATCACTGTCATCCTTTGTGGTGGACGCCACGGGAGTCACTTGCCTCCTAAATTTATTTCCACCGGCCGCTGATGCCGATGAATTGGCAGCGTTGGCGCTGGTCGCTGAAACTCCACTTTTTTGTGGTGTGTTTCCCTTACTTTGGAACTTTTGCTTGACCTCGTCGGTGGTGAAGCTGGCTCCTGTGTTGACGTTTCGGTGGGAGCTGGAGGAGGTGGACGAGGAAGAGCCACTGTGTTGATCACTAGAACTTTCCGACTCGGATCGAGCCTTCTCCGCGGACTGCTTGCGAGCCAAGCTGCTCACAACGGCAGCGTTGGCCGCTGCGGCGGCGGCCACTGGAGTGGTTTTGGTGGGAGTACTGTTACTTTTCTCTTGACTAGACTGTCTCCAGGGGCAGGAGGACTGGGACTGTTGTTGTTGAAGCTGCTGGGCGTTTTGAAGGAGTTGCTGTTGCTGGTGCAGCTGTTGAGCTTGAAGAACTGAAAAAAAACAAAAAATTTAAATAAATTTAAATTGATGTATTATGTATGCTTTCACTTTTTGGAACTTTTATTCAGTCTTTTTTTCAAACTTTCTCTTTTGCAGATTTAATACTTTCGTTTGTATTTTGTATAAAAAAAAAACTGACTACATAGAAAACCAAAAAAGTGAAAGTTGTAAAAAATGAAAGACTACGAGAAAATTTAAAATGAAAGTTTATGCTAGTTTTTCATGGCAAATTTTCACGGAGTTTCTACTCTGCAAAAAAATTTCCCCATAAGTCACAGATAAAAATCTCACTTTGCATCTGTTGCTGAATGGCTTGTGGGACGACCGGAGTATTGGCACTGGCACTCGTCGGCTTCTTTTTAGGATTCTCCAACTCGACCATTTTCTCCAGCACCCGGGTGGAATCAAGAAGCCTCGAAATACCGGACAGAGGACCCTTCATCGCATCGTCGGTGTCCAGCACTCTTGCAGCCGTAGGAAGAGGAGCAGAACCACTTGTTCCCCCACCACCTCCACCCCCACTTCCATCATTAAATCTAACATTAGACCCCCTGTCGTCATCATCCTGGGCGGCCAAAAGTCTTCTGGTAAAGCGGGAACGGAACTTGCGTCCATCCCCACTATCGTCATTGTTACTGCCGTATTTTGAGTATTTTGAGCGAGTCGAGGCCGAGTTTTGCTGCTCCGCCTCGTCCATATCGCGGTACTGCTGGACGAGCCGGTGGTCACTCTTTGACCTCATGATCCCCGTGTTGGCGGCAAACTGGGGAGGTTGACTAGCCTGACTGAGGGGTTGATGCTGAGTGAAAACCGCTCCGGGGAAAACCAAGTCTCCAAAGTTAGTTAGACCCACAACTATAGTGTTGGGATCTTGATTCACAGTAAAGCGGATTCTCCGGTCTCCCGGTTCATACTCAAAGTTGCGGATAAACTCCATCGTTCGCAAAAATAAGTCTTTGGTGTCCATGAGCTCTTGGTCGTCCCAAGTGAGGGTCGAATTCTCCGCCACCACATACTTGTCCACTAACTCACAGTTTGAGTTGATGTTCGATATCTCCGTCTCCAGGTTGGACTTGTAGCTGTTGAGCGTCGTGAGCTCGGTGGAGACGTAGTTTTCCAGCTCACGACGAAGACCGTCTCCCTTGTCTTTGATGGCTTTTGTAAATCGTCTGTGTTCAAAAAATGAGATGGTTTCCATAATTTTACGAGCTAAATCGCACTATTTAAATTTCGTCTATTTGCGTTGTTTATTTGCAACTCACCGACACAAATCGTCGACTTCCTCCAAAACATTGCTGGAAGTTCCCTTGAGTCCATTCAGGTTTTTGGTAGCGGCACTTAAAGCATCCTCCAGACGATGAAGAACCCTCCGAACTTGACTACTTAGACGAGTGATTTCTCTACGAATCTATCCATATGCACATCATATTTTCATTACAAGAAGAATAAGAAAAATAAACTGAAAATTATAAAACTTATCACTTCTTATTAGTTAAATTTGTCTCTTGTACATTGAGCATAATTGAAAAAATACGTACCACATCTAAATGAGCGTCTTTACAATCTTGACAGACTTTTTTCTCACAGTGAGCACACATGTTTAAATAGCTCTTTTCACTACACACTTGACATCTCTCCATCACCTGATTCGAGGTGGGATCCGGCAGCTCTCCCGTTATATCTTTGTTTCGAATGCATAATAAAATTACAACGTTTTTCTCTTTTTGATCATTTCATTTTATCAGGAATCAGAACTGATAGTCATTGTACTATTACATACACAAAGGTCACAGATAATGGATTTTCTCGCATAAAATTGTGTACAAAAAGTGATCTCAACTGACCCATATGAAGTTCTAAAAATCTCTGTAGGGTGACATTTGTAGGAAAGGCTTGTACGCCCTGGTAAGGTATTCTGTGTTCTGCTCTGCATTCTGGACATTTGACCTGAAAAAAATGCAACATTCATGTTCAATCAACATTGTTTAACATGTACAATTAAAATGGTATAACTATTTATTGTGCTTGGGCAATAAATAGTTTGCGGAAGCAAAACAATCTTTTTGACAAGATCATTTTAAGTGGTTCAGGGATATTTGTCAAGATCGTTCCATTGAAAGAAAAGGCAAACAAATTGGCAAATGTATGATATAGTTACTTAAAAATCGGATATTGAATGGTTCTGTGTTTTATTCATTATCAATTCCAACCATGATAATATTGTATATTCTGTAACTCTGTATATTTATTGTTATAGTAGAACTGCAAAATCTTTTCCTGCTTTTCCTTGTTAATTTTAGAATGGACTAAAAAGCAATAATAAAATACATCATGGTTCTATGTATGTAAGCACTATCTCTATTAAATATTTACATGAATTACATATTCCATACAAAGTTTCACAACTGTCGCCTGGTCTCTGGCTCGGGGGAATTTGCCAGGAAAAGAAACGACTTTTATTTTAACTACCGTCAAATGGCAATGTATAGTGTACGTTGCATGTATACTGTAATATCCACAAATATCATCCTCGTCTTTCAATTTTCGATAACGAATGATCTCACTAAAGTTTCATATGACGATGACTAGAGGATAGGTCAAGGAAATGCAAGTATTATAATATTAGCTATTTATCCATATTATATTTTATGCATGTCACTCGACACCTTTTTGAAAGGAACTTTCAGTCATCAGGGAATAGTTTGCATGTATGTACAGAGGTATACATAGGTATACTTACATAATGTTGTACTACTAGAATACATGTAAATATGAGAAATATCTTGTACAAATCTCGTCATGATTGACTCATTGCCTGGTAAACGTAAATATGTATCCCTTCCCTTTTACTAATTTATATACCTACCACTAATTTATGTATAAACTATAAGCCCCGAATGCAAGACAAGACCATAGTATAGCGTATAATATTCAGTAGAATAAAAAATGAAGCATTAAAATTTAATGGCAGACATATTTAGGTAACGACAAAGACAGCTATGATGATGATGATGATGATACATTTTAGATTATTTTCGATCCCTTCTATTTTTCTTCTTGGCAATTGATTCAGCATTCAGCATATTCTGATAGTGTGCATGAAGAGTAAGGAAAGGAGAGCCAAGTGAAAACAAGGCCAAACATTACAGCCTAATCTCTTGCAATTTTCCACAATACCGTAAGTACGTGCATGTGTCATGTAAATGTATAAAGAAAGATACACATATACAAAAAACACCTAAGTAAGTATGTACAGCTAATATATAATCCTTCAGTATGGATGCAACCTTCTTCTTTCAATGTTAGTACATATATATATATACTCTAAAATCTAAAATACATTCGATTAGGTTGCCAGTGCTAAACATATTATATGTTTGTGCGTATACATACATACCTACTTATTGAGTTATGATTCGATCAGAAAAGCTAGGACACCGGAGGGAGTATAGAAAAATAGAACACGGAGGCAAAAAATCTGCCTATATTTCGTGAAATTTACATTTTGTGTGTATGTATTTGACCCAGAAAAAAGGTTAAAAATATTACTTTCTAAATTTTCATAAATGATATCTTTCATATTATACTAATTGTGTAATATTGCACATTTTTTGCATCTTGTATCACTTTCCCTGTTGTAATTACGAGTGCATTTGTTATAAAGTTATCTTCAATTTTCTAGTAGGTAAATTCTAATCAATACGAAAGCTATAATTCAATCATCTACTATATGTACATACCTATTTATTATTCTCTTAATATGCATTGTGTATTCACAATGAAAGCAGAGGCTCTAGAAAATTCGGGAAGAAAACTTAAGCAAGTTAGTCACTGGATCTAATAATGCTGCATGAGGTCATTTTGTTCATACTTATGGATTGTACATACATAGTATTTGCAGTACGTCACGATGTGTTTTTCAGTCTCTAAATGAATCATGGATCACGTGGATTTTTCATATAGACCTACAGCCTACAGGATAGCATATAGGTTTATAAATAATAAATATATTAGTTTAAAATTTAAAGTAGTAATGATGAAAACTGAGTATTCAAGCTGTTAGATCGAACAAAATGCAAAATTCAATCCCAATTTTTTCCCAAGTTCCAAGTCAGTTTTCCGAATAGTTAAACTGTGAGTAGAGATTAGATATCTGTATTAATACTCTATACTCTATATGTATGATATCTTAATATTTTGGTAGAAATTAGCCGATCCGTGGTAGTACAGCTTAGCTATATATATGCAAATTAAGCACATATTATGCAGCTATAACTACAGCCGGTGCGACGGTAAAACTTGAAAAGAAACAAGAAACGTCTTGAATTTCAAAATGCAATTAAAAATGCAAATTGCCTTGTTCTTATCTTAATGAATGACCCCCTTAGCCAAAGGTGTTCAATGTAAGTATGTTATGTATGGACTACATGGACATAAATAAGTTGCCGGTAAGTTATGGAACAGACGACCATTTCTATGTTAAGCTGAAAACTACTGATAATACTTTCCTCTAATGTTTATAATGTATAATAATATGCATGTACAAAATACTTTTAAACGATGAATATCATTTCTTGGTCGAGATAAAAACGTTTGCCAAGTACCAAAATATGATTAATGACAACATGTATAAAACGATATGTAGGATTGTGTGTATGTAATGAGCAGTTGTTAGATTCTGTACGTTGTCTGCTTGCAATCTGATGACGAAAGAAGAAAAAAACATGTTGCTTCTGTCTGCACAACATAAAATGCATTTCCGACTGTATTATAAAATAATTTTCTGCCATGTTCTATAACATGTGTGTATATAAAATTCACCGACTTTCCAAATTGAAATAAAACGTGTTACAGTAACTTGCACATCCCACCATTTTGTATTTTCTGTGTGTGTGTATAATGTAATGAAATGAACAGTTTTCATTTTTTTCAAGCTAAAGCTTATTCCTGACCGGGGTCAAACAAGGTCAAAAATTAACTAATAATAATACACACCTGACGTCGCACATAGTCCACTAGGCCCTCCATACAAGGTTCCATACAAAACGAGTGTTGACATGGCAGGAGCTTTGGATTCCGATACCGGTCCAAGCCTTCAAATCAAATGATTATACATAAGTAATAAGTACACCATCAACTTTTTATGTATTTCGTATTTCAACATTCAATCATAACTTTGAACATTTTCCTATAACTGTAGAATCTCCATTCAGTATATTGATGCATATTGGTTTGGAATAATTAAAAATTTCACTTACACACACAACAAGTTAATAATTGGTCAAATTGCTCCATTTTGCTTGTCGTTACAACTTATGTAGTATGTATGTAGGTCACTAACAATAATTTAAATTTAAATATTTAATTATTTTTACGCAACAATAAATAATATTATTTGTCGACACAACCACAAAACCACTCAAAGAACTGCACACAACGCTATTTTTGAAAATTATTTTTCCAACTTGAGGCGGATGGAAAACTTTCCTTTTCTCGAAAAAGGAATATTATATAATATTTAATAAGTGATGATTAAAAAAATTATTTTTGCATTAATTTTTTTTGCTTCAAAAACTATTCTACTTGAAATCGATTTATTATCGAGCACTTTGAACTTTGAACTTTTTTTTATGTATTATGTATTTACACACCAACTAATAATATTAAACGGATGAGATGACTGACGAATTTTTTCCACCTTTCAAATTAACTTAAAACAAGACCCGTTGTCAACTACTAAAGCTACAAGTGTACACTAAAACTAATAAACGATAATTACAATGAGGATTATTGTCAAGTGTAGTAAAATTTCCAACGCCAAGACCAAGCTTGAACATTGAAAATTAAAAAGGAAAAAATACTACTCTATGTATATAATTTATATACAGTATACAGTCTAGTATGTATAGCATTACATGGAAAATGACCCTCAAAAATTTAATTTTATTATGTAATGAGGCGAAAATTCCAGTCTAATGTAAATTGTAGACTGTATGATCTGTGTATGGTCTGTGTGTGGAGAGTAGAGAGAAAAGGACCAAATTTTTTCAGTAAATAAGTAAGTAAGTAGGTATGCAATGTGTATAATATAATATATAATGTGTGTGTGTACCTAGTAAAAGGGGGAAAAGTGAGCAAGAGAGCAAATACGAGAAAGAGAGAGAGAGAGAGAGTAAAAGTAAAAGAGAGAACGAAAAAAAAGAATAAGAAACAAGAAACAGCCTTTTCTTGTTCCTGTGGTTTTCTCTCGGCTTCTCAGGCTCGAGTAGTATCTATCTACAGTTTAGTAGTTGCTGTGCTGTTGCTCTGCGAGTAATTTGACTCGGGCCGTTTCCTTACTTTACTTCTAGTCTATATTTAACATCTGCTAAATTTAGTCAAGAAAATAACTCAACTATATGGAAATAAAGCCAAGGAGAAAAACTTTGAAGAGGCTGAGCTCTGAGCCAAAATCAAAAGCGAGTTTTCTCTCTGTTGTCTGTAATACACACTGCTTATACATTATACATACACATTATTATATATGTAGCTCATATGTATGTAGTTATTAGACATAGTATTGAAAAGATTCGACTAACAAAACTAGAGAGAATTCAACACCCCCGGTTAACTCTATCTGTATAAAAAATAACATGTAGACTGAGTTATCAGTACAAATACCCGCCATTCGACATGGTATACTACAAGATGAGGAACCGAGAAGCATGACACGCATACACACATATGTATTATCTATAGATGTACATTTCCTTACTTTTTAAACACTCTAACATAAGACACAAGTATTACATACAAAATTTAAATCTTTACACTCATGTGCTTAATGAGAAGGTTATACATACAAGATGCATGCATACTTACTTTTGTCTAGCTAAAGATCTTTATTATGTAGGTCTTCTTCCCTTTGGCCCTGTATAATACAATATAATGTGAAAAAATGTGTACAAAACATGCATATATATGTGAAAGATGCGACAGATATGGCCGCGAAAAACTTTCTTGCTAATTTCCGTGGTGATGAATTTAATATTG
>JAQIVE010007430.1:0-10453 GCA_034698285.1 Sminthurinus bimaculatus
TGGTAAAATTGACCGGCCAACGGCCTCTAAGGTAAAAAAGTGGAGCAGCTCGGAGTGCAAGTCATACTGGAGGATATGGTGTATAGTGTGCCAAACTATAGCAGATAGCAGTATACTCCTGCTACGTCTCTGCCGTAGCTCTTGAACATGCCAGTATTAGGGCTCGTCGAAGATTTTCGGAAAATGAACGGTTTTTACATGCACGAATATACATAACTATAACCGCACATAAGGTTGTCAAAAAGCGAAGTTCATCATCATGGTACACAACATACATATTACATATGTCTACGTTTATAGAACTTTGTTTCTCGGACACAAACTTTCTAGTATTCGAATATCTCAAAAGTAATAATCAGTCTTCTAAGAGTTCTACTTTTTCGTCTTAGTTTGTACTTAATGTGTCCGAATGTAAATAGATATGAGGCGAAAGAAGTGAAGAGAACCAGAGTCAGACATATGATTGTATGTTTTGTGAACTTTCGCCTGGAGCTTAATATTTACAGAAATATACTTATTTATATAATGTTCTTGTGTCTTGTATTATTTCTTGCCCTTTTCCATCTCTTAATTAACTCGACTTTCCTTAGAATCTACTCCTACTCCTACAAAATGTCTACAGCACGTATGTAGTATATGTTGGAAGTAGAAGTCGCCGGTTGTTCTTCATAAAGTTCGTGTATATTAATAAACTTGTCGTGATTACAGTTACAAAGAGTCAAATACAATAAGCATTGAAATATACATGTAATTTAACTAATATGTGTTCATTGTACATGAGTAGAAAAAGTTTGCTTAGGCACAACTATACTATGACGTTATGACATTATGCAACTAAGTAGTTTGATCATTTGATCATTGATCATTCAAATATGACGATTACTGATCAATAATTTACGTTTCTATCTCTGTTTTTTTAAATTTAATGGCTGGAGGATTTGACTCTAGATAATGTCGTACATATGTAATAAAATGCGGTTCGGTCACATATTTCGTACTATACGTGCGTATATACATAAATAAGATTAATTAGTGAGGTCCTCCCTACTTCAATTTTGGAATGACATAGTAATCACTAATCTGAAACATGCGGATTTCTTTTCCTACACGGAAATTACACGAGACAAATTAATTGTTCGTGGATTGCCTCTTTTCTTCTTCACAACTTACTGTGACATTTCCACGGATGATAATAGAAAAAATGGGTGATAATTGATATTGATAATACATGTTTCTAACATTTTCGTACTATATAAAAAGTAGCAGTAGGTGAAAAGACATGAACATTACAAGGTTAAAACTAGCAAAAAATTATTGCATGCGGATGCTGCACGGAAAAATGTCATACAGCAAATTAATGAAATGAAGGATCAACATTATGATTATGTCTTTCATAGATAATCCATAGGAAACCAAAAGCAATCTTAATGATGAGATTTCTGGAAAAGTAAGACACAGCGAGTAACGACTAGATAGAAGACAGGGAAGATGCTATACCTGTGAGAAGGAATTTTCGTTGTAAGTAATATCCAGCTGCGAAGTATTACAGGAAGCAGCTCCCATAACATCCATTATTTCATTTTCACTATTGGAATCATCCGATGGTATAAGCCGGAGGGGGTCCACTATTCCCAACTTTCTACAAAACTCTGTGGTCTGGGGATTCATCTAAACGAAAGTCAAAAGTCAAACAAAAACATCAACAAAAATAAAATGGGATGTAATTGTCACACTTCCGTCATCATAACATGTATTTTCATCCTAAGTAGCACACACGCACACAGAAATACCATGAAAATGTTATCCTTTTCCGACACAGGTATGTATAACGCGTAAATGTAGCCTACGCAAAAACTATGAAAGTTTTTCAACTCTTTTATTGCAGTAGTACACTACCATGATGGTAGTACCACCAATTATGAGTTGTATCAAAAAACCCTACAATTTAGCACCCATGACTACAAAAACGATTTATGTAAAAAACGAACTTACAATTGCTGTACCACGCTGAGGTTGCTGCCCTGGGAAAAATACAGGTGCTGTCCTTGTAAAGTTTAGTGGCACATCAAAATTACCACCAAATAATTCGTGGACTTCAGACATTTCCTCTGGAGTGGGAGAATAATCAAACCTATTTAAAACAAAAAGATGTTGCCTTTTTAAAGCTCCAAGTTTCACAAAATAGTTTTGAAATTACAAAATCACTAGAAAATTAGAAAGAGCTTATTACAAAATACAAAGAATAGTCAAAAGTTATAAAAAGCATTTACCTTCCTGATCCAGTATGATTTGGCATGAAACACATGGTATCCTTTGCACACACAAGTTTGTTAGTGGACTTCATTATAGCTAACCACTCAGGATCATACTGTAGCTTCAACTCTTGTGATTTCGACTCCTCATCAACTGGGATGTCTATGACCTATAAAAAATAAAGAAAAATAAAACAATGAATAACGAAATGAATAAATCATTTTGTGGTGAACTCTGGAATATTTTACCTATGTTATGGCAAATTGAGATGCATGGTTTTACATCGAGCTCAGTCAAATGTTTTCATGTTTTTATAATTTACTGTACGCCTAATGAATAATGAAGTATGCATTTACGATTATACAATACCTGGAAAAATATACGACGAGGCAAAACTTTGTCCAAGGCTAAAAAACGAGTACATTTCTCTTCACGATTTAATTTCGGCGTATTGTCTGGTGTGGTGCCTGAGGTTTCAGAAGCCTCTCCTTGCGTTGAACTAGAAGGTTTACTACCTCCTGTATTATGAGGATTTTGTACGACCTACAACATGCAAACGGAAACTACATTAGCACATCAGGTTTTGAAAAATGATAATATTGTAATCCTTTTTTTTAAATACGCCTTCATTAATTTTTTTAGCTACATAATATCAACAAAATGCTTAAATGTAATTGTATTCTTACTGATCCTTGAACCCTCTGATCCTGATGAGGGACAATGGCAGCAAATCTGACATGTAAATGAGCAGAAAACCAGTAAGAAGGTTGAACGGTAGTTAATATTTCCATCAAAGGTTTACTGCCAAGTTCATTTCTCTGTACTTCTTGTCTAAAATATTGAAAAAGAACTTAAATTATACATTGATATGAATTTAAATACAGATACACTGATATGTCTCCCGAATTTATGCAACTCAATAAAATAACCAAGCAAGGATTGTTTGGTTGCTGATATTTGAAATATTTTATCTATTTTTTTCATCACATTCTGTACATACCTAAAAAATGGTTTCTTGCGTAAAAGATCATGAACATCTCCATAATTATAAATTCCTTTGGGCCAATCATGAGATATCATAACATCAACGTGTTCTTTTAGCTATCGTTTCAAACAAACATAGAAAACAACATTACTTTCATTATAAAATCAGACGTTTTCCATTTGAGCCTTACAAAAATCAACAATATAAATATGTATAATATAATACCTGCTTAAGACGAAAGACATCCAAATTACGGTAGTGATAAACACTTCGAATAGTGCTTTGAGTATACGGTGGTCTTTCATGGCGGCCTTTAATATAGTCGTGACCCTGCATCATTTTACACGGAGAGTACAAGAAATTTGCATGATAAATCAGGGCAACTCATTATTTCATTGTATTTATTGTTTGCTGGAATAAAATAACGTACACATAATAATAACAAGGTGTACAAACTGTAATATCATCGTTACCTTATAAATTCCAGATAGTGCTGCAATTTTAAGCGGTCCGAATTTCAGAGAATTAGCATAGCCACAATAATACATATTTGGTGCTACCCAACCTCCATGTGGCAATTCTTGAAGAAAGTTTGATGCCTCGTGATTACCACCAATGAACAGTGTTAAAATAGGAGCCTGTCTTGAACCAGAGTAATATCTAAACATTATCATAAAAAACAAGGAAATGATTAATTGACAATCTATTCATTGTGAATGTAAGTAAGTATATTAGTATAGTGTATAATATCATTATCTGCACACACGTGCAAAATGTGCAATGTTTGCGAAGGGCATGTTTGAATAATTGGAATCCAACTGATAGTTGGTAGTTTATTATTTACACACGTTCTTACCTATGAAAATCATGCATAGCTTGATATTTAATTGGGCATGCCATACATCGGAGATCAGTCATATTCCGAACACTTTGAAAATCTCCACAACATAGTAAAATGTCAACTTTTATATTCCTCTGTCGCTCTACATTCTCGATCACTTCGTAAATCTTATCCACTTCTCCGTGACTGCAACCCACAATGGCAACATGCATGATGGTAACGGATGAATAATATTATGCCCAATAACCTTAATTTCCTATCTTCAGTTTATGAAGTACTTAATGGTGCTGGTACTTGGTGTTGTAAATTAAGTTTAATTGTAATTTATAATACTTTTATTCAACTACTCAACAAAATCTAAATAATGCTTTTGCGGCTTCAGCACTTTTTCGGAAGTTTTTCGCGTTGTTTTTTTGTGCTTTCCAATGAGAATTTAAAAACTCCTCTTAGGAGCAAGGACAACTTTTGTGTTTTGTACATTACTTATACGGGTATTGATTAGTATGAAATCTGAGTCTGTCAGATGATTCATCTCGTGGTAAAATTCTTTTGCTCTGTCAAAATGTTACCGAAGATTTTTAACGACTATCAAAAAAGGTATTGAAAATTTTGAGGAGAGTTTGTGTAATCGTGTTTCAGTTTTGTCTTGTCATTTAGGGTTTAGTGATAGTGTTGTACATTTAGTTATTTAGTTTGGTTTTGCAGTGTTGAATAGTATACAGTATAATATACAATCAATCAATAGTGCATTATTCGCATGAGATGTACGTAAGCTGTAAGCTCTATATTATTTCATGTTGACATGAATTTGTTTACATGTTTTGGTATTTCATAAACTATGTACTATGTATGTGTGTAAGTAATGTAAACGTTTTAAATTGATTGATGAACGTGTAGTTTATTTAATTTTGTATTTTTTTAGATGAGTCTGAAAGTTGCAGCTGACACAATCAAGAAATTTGCTAGCCTTGTTGAATCTCGTGACATTTTGAAAAGACAAAATGAGATTGAAAAACACATAGCTGGACCAATATCTAATGCAAGAGAAAAACTGAAAACACTAGAAAGGTATTTTCATGATAATACTATACATTACTTACATGATATTTTTCGAGATTTTGACCATGATATTATAATTGTGTGGAATGTTTTCTAACAATTTCATGTAAAGTTTAAATATTTGTGGTATTTTCCTGTAGCGTGGAAGCTGCGGAGGTTCTTGCCGAAGCACAAGTTTCATTGGACTTTGGACAAAGAATTAAGAATAATATTTTGAACATATTTGATGAGGAAGTGTCCCATGCAACCAAATTATTGTAAGAAACAATTTAATATTTTTGATGACAAGTGAAATAAAAAATCATTGATAACTTGCAACGTCTTGTAACTTGTAACGACTCCCTTGCTTTTTTCAGGAAGGAAATTGAGTCTACCATTCATAATTTACAAGATTTATTGGATACGGCTTTGAATAACATTGCTAATGAAAGATTCCAGCCAACTAATCAAAGCAGTAGACTGATTCTGGATTGCTATGAACATTGCAGGAGTATTCTTATTTTTCTCAAAATAAAGTAAGTGTTGCATAAATATGTACCATATTTCCATAATGTAGGGTAATGTAGTTTTTGTTAATTTTGGCAAAAATTATTTGTAGAAGATGTTGGTTGTAGATCAAAGGTCAAATCATTTTGCAATGTATTTTTGTAGGAATAAAATACTCAAGCATTATCTCTTGGCCCCTCCTGAAATGCCACTCAACGCTGATCCGTTTTCACAAGTTCCAAATTTTCTTGCGGAAGAAGAAAATGTGGTTTATTTGCTGTGCAAGATTGAATACGCAAACTTCAGTCAATATTGAATTATACGAATTTTAATATACCGCAACTACTACTGATTGACAGTTGTCATTTTTTGCAATAAAAATAAGTCAGGCGGCAATGATATAGATAAATATTACAAGAAAGGGAATCACAAAAATTGAAAAACTTGTTGCCTAACTTTAAGTAGGGATATTTTTTTGTTATCTGTTAATTAAATACAAAGACTGATCAGGAAAAAGGCACTTACGACACTCTATACTTAAGTAGTTTGTTCAATCTTAACGAATAATATTGCAATTTATAGTGGCTAGCTATGGAACTGGTAAAAAGAATTAGTGTTTTTGAAAACGGCTCCAATTGTCGTGGAAAACTAATAAAACTAGAAGAAGATTCATTAGATATGTTTATGCAGCAAGTACAATTAGAATTAGGTAGCTCTGAATATAAACTGCTTTTTACATCTCTTGGCGCAGAGATTAATGACATTAGTCTTTTAAGGTAAGTACTGGAGATTTTTTACATAAATATAAAGTATTTGTAATTTGAAATGTTTCACGATAAGTTATGTATTTTTTACTATCCTCATATGTTTTGAAATAGAGATGATGACATTGTTTACGCATCAAAAGGAGAACCATTTGTTTCTGCAGCGTCGCCTCCTCGCAACAATATTATACAAAAGTCTGACTTTATAAAGCTAAATATTGGTGGGCAACTATTTTATACTTCAAGAACAACGCTATTAAATCGAGAGCCGGAATCTATGCTTGCGAAAATGTTTGACCCAGACTCAAAACTGCAGCCCAGCTCTATGGATTCTGATGGAGCATACTTAATTGATCGTGATCCAAAGTATTTTCGACCAATCCTCAATTATTTGAGATATGGTCAGCTAATTGTTGATCCAGATATAAACATTCAAGGTATATAAACTTACACCACGGAATCATATTATTATGCAAATTTATTTTGAGTAAATAATAATAATGAATAGACTTTTAGGAACCATAATACATATTTATATTTTGTACTATACATTCTATTTATTTACAGGAATTTTAGGGGAGGCCCAATTTTATGGCATTCAATCTTGTATTCCATTGCTAGAATCTATGACTATTTCAATCCATGATGACGTACCTTTAACGAGAAGGGATGTTGTCAATGCCATAATTACTACTCCCAGTAAAGATGCTCTCCGTTTTCAGGTAAAGACAAACTTTATGACAGTCTGCATATTGTCATAATACTTATTCTTAATGGTGAATTGACATTAGTACAAATGTCCTCCTCTCATTTAAAACATCTTTTCTCTCTCTCTCTTCCAGGGTGTCAACCTAAACAATGCGGATTTGAGTTATTTGGATTTACGTAACATTAATTTCAAGTAAATCAAATTTGACCTTATTTTACTTATTTTTATGTCGTAAATATGTAATGCTTAACTTACTGTTTTCTGTTTCATAAGTCATGCTTCATATTTCTTTGATAATTTTGTTCACAGGTATGCAAAGTTGAGGAATGCAAAGCTTTCCTTCTCAAATCTTTCGTATTGTAATTTTGAAAGGTTAGATACATATGTTTTGAAATACTAAATAATCGGTATTGTTTGTTGTTTATAATAATTATGGCATGCTATAAGGTTAAAAGCTGATGGTTTATTTTGTCGTTATTTCAAAGAGCTGATATGACTGGAGTTGAAATGAATAATTCTACCTTGAGTGGAGTAAGAATGGTTTGTGCAACCATGGAAGGAGCAAATTGTCGGAATTGTAATTTTCAGGTGATTTTAATGAAATCGTAATTCTTTTGACACTATGGAATAATTGACATTCAGAAGTAACATATGAAGGACTGAAAATCAAATCAGCCTCTCCACGTTGTTAAAGCAACGTGGAGAGGCTGATTTGATTTTTAGTCCTTCATATATTCATTTAATTTTATACAAATAAATTATGATGTATAACGTATGCATAAACTACTCTATATTTCAGGACCAAAGTAAGGGACAAAATGCTAATCTAGAAGGGGTAAATATGAAAAATGCTTTGCTCGAAGACTCGGATATGTCATCAGTGAACCTAAGGGTTGCATGTTTGAAAAATGCCAACTTAAAATCTTGTCAGTTGCGAGGAGCAATATTAGCAGGGGCTGATTTGGCTAATTGTGACCTATCTGGATCTGATCTTCATGAGGCGGTAATTTTTTCCTCTTAATTATTGACGTTTGATATACATATGTAGATATAATAATATGCATACAAATTATCAGCACATCACGCAAGAATAATGTTATTTAATTATTTACACGTCATCTTTTTTGCAGAATTTGAGAGGAGCCAATTTAAAGGATGCGTCAATGATTAGTCTCATAGCGCCTTTGCACATGGCTCAAGCAATTAGATAATCGGTTATACGAATTCGAAGATTGAATTACACTTAAACATAATTGTTTGTATTTATCTCGTAATTTCTATGAATAGTTCATAATTTTGCACTATGTACTTTTATAGTAAAATAAATAATTGTGTCATTGTAAACGATTTTTTATGATCTTTCTGTTTCTTTAATGAATAACAATACTTTTACCCCTATTTCAGTGCATTTTTCATTTAATGTGAAATGTGGCGTCGTATTTAATAAGCAAATAGTCTTGAAGTTAAATCTTTTGTTCTTTTTTGTTTCTAATAGTAAAATTGCAATATTATTATGTACTTTTTAATTTCGTCGACATATTAAGTTACTTCTTAAAACATCAATAATTGAGTCATAGGTCGAGTAAAAACAAAAGTACACGCTTCAAAACTGGAAAAATAATACATTAATTGAAAGTCCCTCAAAAATAACAACGTTTCTCCAATCTACATCATAGCTTATTAAGTAACCAAGATATTTTGTTATTGGTGAGGAACGTTCATTTTTATCTAAAAATGGCTATAGGTACCAGAATAATTATTTAGATTGCTGATTATTATAACAAAATGTGTAAAACAATATAAACTCTGAATATATACTGACAGGTAAAAATGACAGGACAATAATGATCAAAAATGAATGTTTTTCTTATTGGTCCCCATTTTCTTGCTGTTCTTCTTTCTTTCTTTCTAATTCGGCTAATTTTTTTCTAATTTGGCTAGGCTTAGCAGTGCTAACACTAAAGTTATCAGCAATAAAATATCGATACATTTCATTTTTTGCGGACTCTGGACATGAAAACAGACCAATCCGGGTGGCTATCTCAATGTCAAAATTTCCTTCATGAAATTTAGGATCTTCATTGTTTTCAACCCACATCATATCACTAGTTACTAGATCTAATTGATCACAACTTGCGCGATCAATATCAAATGCAAGGCAGAGTTTCCCTGGACCGTTGGCAATATCGTGAAATTTCATTTCAGGTCTCTTCTCTGCGACTTCATTTCCATTTTTTGTAGTTATTTTACGCTTCTTAAGAGACCTTTCACGAAGTTTTCGTACACTCTCATAATCTTGAACCAGCTCAAGTCCCCTGAGTAATACTGCAGCTCCTTCTCCTTTAAAATACAAAATACAAATCAAAAATACATTATATGAGCAACATGGCAATGTGACATTTTTTACTATATAAAACCCAGAAATCTGATTCCTATAAAGAATCCATATGTGTAATTTTTACAACTTAATGCCTAATGCATTTGGTATACATACATACTACATACACATACCTTTTGAACTTATATTGAAACAATGATACATCCCGTAGGTAAAATAAACGTATGATGTCCCGGGCTTCACCAATATGAAAAAATCAAAAAATACAGAACAGTGCATATTTAATTGTCTTTTCTCCTTAAATACTTGGACATTGAGCATCGTAATGCATGATGACTGGTGGCATTAATGAAAAGATTTGAGTATGTCGAAAGTCTTGCATCATTTCGGTTATACGCACAGGCAGGTGTGTCAATCCTGATAACCTGTAAAAATTTACCTCCATAAACATGGCCTTATTTCTTTCTGTCCGTTTTAGGTTAAATGAATGTGACGCGGGATCACTTAGACCTGGGTATGCTGTTAAGTACAATCAACAAGTTTATCAGATTATCGCTTATATGACAGTGTTACAGTAACACACAAATCAGTGAGTTATTAAAGTTTAAAGTACGTGGCAAAAAAATGAATGGACTACTTAATACCATCGCACTTGTTCAATCATTTAATTTATATTGCATATTACTTAAGTACATATACCAAATATTATGTTGATGTATCATCTTACCTTCAGTCTCAACAATTGTACCTCGAACAACTTCCCCTGTTGATAATTTTCTTGCCAGTACTTTCCCTAATAGAGCCCTAGATAACGCGAAGGAGTCTTGATCAAAGAATTCCCTGGATAATTTTTTGAAATAGGGTGAAAATGTCATTGGTGCTTGTATTCCTGACGAGGAGGCTGCCGCTGCTAATGCTGCTTTTGTATTTTTTTTAACTTTTGAAGCACTTCGTTTCATGATTTTATTTGAAATTTAAAATCGCTTATTTACTAGGATAAATAAGGTTATTTGTGTAC
>JAQIVE010007431.1:0-10452 GCA_034698285.1 Sminthurinus bimaculatus
ACCGAGTGACCTGGGGGTTGTGTCCTTTATAGGGAAAGGTCACATGTACTAACTAACTGTACAATTAGTTTTGACCTACGACCTTTTCTTATAAATTGCCCCATTTAATTACATGGATATACATACTGCGGACTCACACACACACAAACACACAGACTAAGCAAATTAGAGTATAGTAATGATAATTTTTGCCTGACTGGCAGAACTCTATCTACGCAAAAAATGCCTAGATGTGTATTGCACGTGCCGTGATAAACTATATTCGACAGCTATAAAGTTTTGATAACTCGCCAGAGCATCTTCAACAAATCAGATTCGCTGTTTTACCGTCAGAATTTCCTCCGATTCCTAGACGCCATCATGACTTTGATAGATGGGTCGTGGACTGCAAAAATGTTTCCATTCCTATTAGTGCTCCTTGTTCCGGCGTGTCTGGGTGGAATTTCTTTGCAAAATTCGCCCACCGCCAATAGTAGTTGTTGGTTATCAAACAGGGCCGTTGCCTTGGTGATCGATCGCATAGCAAATACGGCCTTTGAAAATTCTTGTGCAGCCACCACCATAATTTTTATCAACGTTTATCCAAACACTACATGTACGTCAAATCAACCCGAAGAAAATGAAACCCTGTGTACAAAACTATTCGATCCCCAACTTTTAGTCGCTAATCTCGGTGAGCATTTTACTGTCACCCCTGTTGTGTTACTTGATGCGGATCTTGGGGCTGGATTAGAAAATATAAAGAATTTTCAAAAATTTATGCCAAAAGCCCAAAATCTGTTGGTAGTAGTTCAATTTGATTTCAGCGACGACGACGACGACGACAAAATTTCAAATCTCGAGTCAACCTCGCAAGAATTCATGGAATCCTTAAAAAATGCGACCGCCCCAAGCTCCATCAACTCGTGGAATTCAAGGTATATTTTAACTCGGTCTATTTTAAATTCCCACGTTGTCAAAGGTCCAAAGTTAAGGTCTACAAATAATAAGAAGGTCAAAAAATTGCCCCTTATAATTTCCCAGCAGCCATTTGACCTCATTCGTTATAAACTAGAGTTGGTGGTGGTTAGAGCATCTGAATACGACGTCGTGTCAGGAAAAAATGATCAAGCTGTAATAATTGTGGAGGGCTTCGGATTTTGTCCGTACTGTCCGATAAAATCTCAGCTGCTGGTGTCTTACAACGTGGGTCCACATTTTATTGAGGAGCACGTTAAGAAGAAAGCTTTTCCTTCAGTTTTTCGAGATTACACGAGCAATTTTTACGGTGCTCCCATTTCCTTGGCTACTCCAAACAGTATCGTTACAAACCCAACATTATACCAACGACGGTTTAAAGCAGCTCACCGGCAAGTGATGTTTCTTCATCCATTCATGGTGATGCATAGAATTATTCTGTCCAAAATGCAGGCCAGTTTCGGCCCAATCCTGGAAAAAAATTTACAACAACTCGGAGATGACCCAAAGTCTCTGGGGATCCTCATGAACGCCGCGAGCAGGTCAAAAAACCGAACGGCGGCTATAGGATTTTTTTTCGGGCCGGAATTTACCTTCCCGAGTCTCATGGAAATCTCACAACCCCACAACTACCGACGTTTGTACATGCTGATCAAGAAGCAAAGGAAGAATGATTCCAGAAACTCTTTCGTGACTCTCTGCATCATCAATGAGCAATTTCAGGCTTTTATCTTGGCTGCCATCTTTGTTTTTTCAATCCTGATTTTGGCCATCAATCGAATTTCAAACAGGTTTACATTTTTGAAAGGCCAAGGAAAAATCAAGGAGAACTCGATCCGCGGATTTGGGACTACCTTAAAGGAAATGGCGTAAGAAAAAAAACCAAAGATGTTTCTAATGCCGTTTTGTCGAAGCACATTGTAGTTTAATATTTACAATTATTACTATTATCTGCAGGTTAAAACTTTACTTTACGGTCGACTTTCTCTTTCAACTAAGTTACACCAAAAACTCAAACGAACAGATGCTAAATTTTTCCCGCGATTTAAACTCTATGGGAGCCAGAGCCAGTAAAATACTAAAAGGAAGCCCTTTAAAAAACGGTATTGGAAGGATTGGCGGAATTTCGGCCGTCAGAACGATTCTTTTCAGCTGGTGGTTTTTTAGCATCCTGGCCATTTCGTACCATCAGTCCACTCTGACCTCAAACTTGGTGTCACCCCTCCTCCAACCTTGGCCTCACCAACTCATTGACCTCTACAACAACGAGCAGCCTCAATTTAGTCCGTGGCGAGCGGGCGTCCCCGCCGATAAAGTGTACAAGGCCATTTTGACAAATTACCACAAACAAGGCCGGTATTTTACCCTTTTTTCCAAATTAAAGTACCACAGTGACCCCGAGGAGTGTGTCAGGGCGGTGGTTGAAGGAAATACCGGAAATATGTACACCTGCATTCACCAGGAAATGACCTTCCACATTTTGCTCGCCATTTATCCCAAGCCCCGTCTTATCCGACATCTACAGAGTAACAGCCTCTTGCTGATTCAGCCCACCGAGCTCGAGCCACTACCGGATCTCGTCGCGCTGCCGAAACATTCCCCCATTTTAGAAAGGGTCAACCAAATCCTGTTGGATTTAAAGGGGTCCGGAATCTTGGACTATTCGGAATCCGCGTACACGAACGGGATGCAAAGAATTATGACGAAAGAAGTGGAGAGAGATCGATCAAACCGATCAAATTCTTCGGGGGGCCAAAGTCTCGACGATTTTGACCAATTTGTTTACCAATTTTCAGGGGGGTTTCCTGTCCTTCGTACTGTTTTTGCCTTTGGAGTTGTCTTTGGTGCGGCCATTTTGGTTTTCGGGGTCGAACTCTTTTGGTTTCATCGTCACTTACTTTTTTACCACTTCAAAGGATTCCTTGTCAACGTTGGAACAGCATTGCTTCGCCTGTCTACCAGATT
The DNA here is from genome assembly GCA_034698285.1 of Sminthurinus bimaculatus. Taxonomy (NCBI): domain Eukaryota; kingdom Metazoa; phylum Arthropoda; class Collembola; order Symphypleona; family Katiannidae; genus Sminthurinus; species Sminthurinus bimaculatus. The sequence continues at coordinate 2,923 of JAQIVE010007431.1, forward strand.
CATGAAATTTATCACCTTGTTTTGGCGAAACATGACCCTTAAAGAAATTATGCAATGCTTTTTATATGGAAGGATTTCAAAATAGTCCCGCTCTAATTTTGAGATCCTTTAAAAATTCAAACCGAGTTTCTTATTTTTATTTAACTTTTCACAACTAAAATCATAAATAAGGCCATTGAAAATAAAATTGTTAATGCCGATGGTTTCGTCAAGTTTGATGCCCCCTTCTCCGTCGTACTTGTTGTGGTCGTCGTGGTTCTGTTCGATGGCGGAACTTGGACCAACTCGGTTGTAAAAATGGTGTGATTCGGGTCATTCGAACAGCGGGCATTTTGTACCAACGGTTCGTAAACGGCCTTACCCGCCTTCAGCCACAACATCCGGTCATCACACACCAGCGGGTTTTCCGCCATCTCCAACACCAATAACGGCCCAACAGGATACATCAACTTTTCAAAGGGGTGTGCGGGCAAGTGGTCAATCAGATTGTTCCTCAAGTTGATCAGGTAAGAGAGGTTGCTCGGCGTTGGAATAAAATCGGGACTAATCTTATCCAGCGTCAGCTGGTTCCATCCCAAAAGTACCGAGAGTTGCTCCTCATGGTCAAGCTTAAAGGCATTGTCCCCGATCCTCTCCAAATTGGTCATGTTCATCATGTTGATGATTCGGAGTCCTTTGCCAGATCCAAAAGCCCCTGGACTAACCTCCCGAATCGGATTCTCCGCCAGATTTAAATAGCCAACGTGGGGTAAGTTGGTGAATTCCGGGATGAGCGGAACTTCTCCAGCCTGAATATTATTTCCCTGGAGATTCAAGGTGGTGGGTCCTATACCGAGGGTGGAATTTATGTAGGACAAGGTCGTGCTAAGGGCCGCATTATCCAGCTGTCGGTTGAACTCAATGTTGACCAGGGAGACGAGAAGGGGGGTGAAGGCATCGCTCGTCTTATTGGGGGGTTTAACCGAGTTTAGGGCCGAATTGTGGGAGATAAACAGTCGGTCCAACTGGATCTGAATCTGAATCTGAATCTGAGGAGACAATCTGGACACCGTCGTTAGAGGATTCAGATCGAGCTCCTCCAGATTTGTGTAGCGCACCGTAAAATTCCCCAGGATCAGTCGAGTTTGATTCCCATTATTGGCGTTGGCTTGACGAACGGAGGCCCAAGCTTGATTGATGTGTTGTTGACTAATTTCAGAGCCCTCACACGAGATGGAGCCAAGATGAAGTAAGGGCACGAGTCCAGGGTCCGGAGAGCATATGCACGGGGCGAGGTCAGCAGGTGGTGGACAAAGTAGAGATGAATTCAACTGAGATTTTACGACCCCACAGAAAAATAGCGTCAAAAGTTGGACGAGTAACCCGGATTTTTGAGACTCCATTTTTAATTGAGTATTATTCACAGAAAATTTCAGGAATTATTGATTTTCAGGTGGTAAATTGTAAGTTACAAAATTTTTTGACTGCAGTCGTACAAAGTACAAAGTGAGGTGACGAGTCGAGCACATCATACAAAAAAGTTTCATCTTTTATCTATTTTTATCTAATATCTAATTGTGTATTGTGTACAGCAGGTGATAAGCTTAATGGAAAAAGATAAGAGTAATTAAATACACTGTTGTATTTTTAACAAAAGATATCCTTGACATAAAAGATAAAAGATAACACAGCTCATATTTATTTATTTTAAAAAAATCACCGCGTTTCTGTTAAAAGTCTGCATTTTCCATGTTAATCGACAGCAGACGTCCAAGGTTGATTTTTTCAACCTTCTCCAAATAATGAAGGATCTGCTCCGTACCCGCCGAATAAAAAAACCCGCCAACCTCCAAAGACTTCCCTTGATCAGCGCCTCCAAAAAGAGGGAGAATCCCGCAAGACCCAGGCCAACACTCCAAACAATGAAGGACAAAAGGAGTTGCCTTAAGGTGAAGGGCTGAAAATCCGGGTCAATGTCCCGGTCCAAAATGGATTTGAGCCGGGTGTACAGCAAACTGCGTTTTTCATCCGTCCCCTTCTCCCGGAGCCACTGACTGCCCTCCCTCTTTCTTAAATCGAAGGCTTCCACCGTCCACTGGACAATGTGCCCCGTGTCCCTCAACATGGAATTGACACTGCCCAGACTCTCATAATATTTTGACCCCCGAGTTAAGCCCATGCTCAGGATGAAGTTGGTGGCGCTCTCTCTGGACAAAATTAGAGGACTGACCCTTTGATGGATCGTCGCGTTCCTCGCGAGGTGACTCAGCGCCAAAAGAGTGATTCCGATGCAGGCGGTTTTTGGCTCGAAAATGGCGGCGTAGATGCACTCAACATGGCGGTTTTCCAGGACGAGACGAGATCGAACCGTTTTATAAACGGGAGTCTCCGACAGGTTGAAAAATGTGAGGTCGGCCGCATTGTAGTTCATCAGTTTGAGGGTAAAGTCCTCGGCGGCCGCCAGTTCGGCGTAGGTTCGCGGGATCTTGTCGTGGCGCGGGAAAGTGAGGTGGGCCTTAAAGTCGCTTTTGTAGTAGTTGATGATGATGAGGGCGGAGAATAGCCAGAGGATTAAGGGCAGGCGGATTTTCGTAGATATCCTTGGATTGTTAGACCCGGCATCGGGAAAAGGGAGGGACTGCTCGATTAGGGGGCAGGTGACCATGCAAAAGGCGGCAAAAATTTGTTCACCGATTGAATTCATATTACATATTATGTTTTTACAAGGCGGCGGGCCTTCGTCACGTCGGAAGAGTCGGAGGAGCCGAGTTGACAGGAAGAGGAGCAGAAAAATTGAGACGAGGCTCAAGAGGGTGGAGACCCACACGAATTTTTGGAAGGGGTCAATGAGGGCCCCAAAATTAAGGGTGATTTTGGGATGGCTCGTCATAAAATGGAGGCCCATCGTTCCAATATGATTTGGAAAGTCGAGGTAGGGATTCCGGTCGTAGGTTTGAATCGCCCCGAGAACCAGGTCCATGTCCCCATAAATGATGGGGGCGATGGTCCCCGTCCACTGTCCATTGGCCAGTTGGACCACCCCGCGAAAAGGGGTCAAATCCAAATTGTAGGAAATGTTGAAGGCGATAAATTCCGCCGATGGGTTCCCGCTTCCCATTTAAAATTATGTAGGGCTCAAAAACAAAAGTATGGGTGAGGACGGTTTGCCCGCAAAACGTTTCCCTTACAGAATTCCCGCCGAAATCAAAGTCCATTTTGAAATCCCCGCCAAACGTTGAGGTGGAATGATGTGGCTTTGCCAAAAGGAAATGGACCAGATTTACCGCCATTTCGGCGGATTCTCGAGCAAAGTGGGAACAGTGTGGATTGTCCCGCATTTGCTTTTCTCGGTCGTGACCCCAAATTACCGTTGGGTGAAATTCTGGACTTGGCTTATAATTTATGCTTCTTGTCCGTTGACCTTTCGATTGACCTTTGACCTTCTCCCCGTTGTCGACCAGCCCTATATTTTGCCCAACCTTTAAGACGACCCCAAACGCTGTTTTGAGTTTTCGAATCCACTTGAACCCCAAAACGGTTTCTACGTGCGATTGATCAAGCGAAAGAAAAATGAATTTGTCCCATCGAGCGGAATTTTCTCGGTAAATTTCTCGACTTACAAACCTTTCCACGGTTTTTTCCTCGGGAATTCCCGGATTTTGTGCCATCAAGAACAGGACGTGTTGACAGTGTCCGCCCAACAGCTTCCGGATATTTAGATCGGCCTTCCGGTCAAAGGTTATGGGCACACTCGACCTCGACCCAGTGACCTTTGGCTTGGTTTCGGGGCTCGGATCATCTGTGACTTGGTCCCAAAGACGTTGAAACTTTACTTTAAAAGTCAATTTACTTGACGCCGAGTTCCTCGAGTCTTCTTCATTTTTCCAGACCGTCTTTGCAAACGAATGCCTTTGAATCATGTCTGTGATTCGGTCAGTGTACCAAAAATTGTCCAGTTTCTCCAGTCCATAAAAAACGTAGATCACGTTGATGCCACATACATGTTCAAATTCTCTTCCTCTCGTTCCTGCTCTACTCACCGGAGGCTCCAGCACAAGAAGAAGAAAGAACAAGACAAAATTGCCTGGGATTTTTAAAAATTTCATTAGTTAATTTAAATATGGTAAAATATTTTACTAATGTTAAGGTCAATCGGTCTAGTCGCTTTTGCAACAAATACGAAATACGAAATATGAATATGCTTCCACTCAGCTATTTTTCTGCCTCCTCTCGACCCAACCTTGAACCGAGAGGAATAATAGCCACAGACGCACACCAGAAAGCAAACAAATTAATATTGTGACTATATGTACAATGTACATATAAGATGCACCGATTATGGAAGATTAAGCTCACTAATTGTCGTAAAACACCCGATAATCGTTGGAAAATAGATACACACTCCGTTTTGTTTGAACGAGTCGCCCGTGGACACAACCCAAAATAATTGACTTGAACGCTCAAGTACAAACAGACGCTTAAATTACAGACACACTGATTTTATGGAGCGGGCAACTAGGGTCAAATTAAATAGTGTTTTTCTTTGATTTTCGGTGTTTTATGACATTAAGCTAATGGGATGATGGAACTCTGCTCAAAGTAGTCTACTATAGCGTGCGGTGGAGAAAAGGTACAGATTAATGCAAACACACATGCACACACAAAAAAGCGCCCTGGGAAAGAGAGACGATAAAATGCCTAAATGTATATAATATTTACCGTCGCCATCGACTCTGACATCAACCTCGACGACGACCAGGGACATGTCAACATCATCGTGACCATGAAGGAATCCAACTCTCCCGTTCTCGCCAAGTTGACCGCAAGAAGTTTTACCTCCCGAGAACAGCGGATCAACTCCGTGGCCAAAGAAGCCCGGGCCGGGCTCAAACCCAAGTTCGAACCGAAACTGGCGAAGTCGAACCAAAAGTCCAAAGTCTGTGGATCAGCAACCAGGTGATGATAGAAACTGCGGATGCCACTCTAATCAAGGCGTTGAACACTGGCCCTGACATTGACAAGATACAACTCGACCGTCCGATTACAATCCCACAGCCATACAACGACCAAGATGGTGACAAAGGCGATTCGCCACATAGTGAGGATAGGTCCTGGAAAATCGAGGCCATAACCGTTCCAGCGGTCTGGGCGAAGGTCATTCGGGTCGAAGCGTGGTGGTGGCATTTATTGACTCGGGTGTTCGACTTACGAATAAGTCCCTTCCCTATAAACCTGCCCGGCCCAAATCGACCTCTGAGCGACCTTTTGTCCGGGCAATGTCGACGTCGAACTTAGGTCGAACAAGGTCGAACCTAGGGAGTATCGAGGTCGATCTTGGGTCGACATGCAACACTTTTTCCGGGCCCAGGCGACCGTCGACCAAAGTCGACCTTCAAGCGACCCTTTATCTCCCCCAGTTCGACCATAAGTCGACCAATGTCGACCTTTAAGCGACGTCAAAGCGCCTCAGGTTCGACCTATAGTCGACCGATGTCGACCAAAAAAAATGCTCGGAAATTTGGATGTGTTGCATACAAATCTGCCAAAATAGTGCATTGAGAAACAAATTTAGTTTATTAGGCATAAAAAATCAAAGGAATCATTTCTGACCAAAAATAATGTAAAAAATACAATTTTGAAATTAAATACAACAGTCCTTTTCGTCATCAAGGTCAGCCTGTCACACACCAATGATCTTCTTATTGATACTCGAGGTTGTGTTGATTTCCTTTGGCAGGACTTCTTGTGACTGATATCATAACCGCTGTACCGCATCTAGTTTTTCCATCCTTTTACCATAGATTTTGACCCTTGACAATGGATTAAGACCCTTGACCATGAATTTTGGCATTCAACGCTGGATTTCGCTACTCGGCCATGGACTTTGACAATCAGTTCTATTTTTTGATACTCCGCTCTAGACCTGGAAGATTGACCGTAAATTCTGCCAAATTTCATAGAAAATTTTGAGAAATTCAGATGCAGTCGTTATAAATTTTTTATGTGTAACGATAAATGCATATAAATATTAATAATTTTTACATTTAAAAAAAACGTTAACCTCTTCCGCGCCGATTCGTACTTGAATAACGTTATTCAAGTACGAATCGGCGCATCTTATGCATTTCAGTGCTGCAACGTACGTTGCAGCACTAAAATGCATAAGATTCACTTGACTAATCTCGGTGTTTCTTAGTTGACCATAGTTCAACCTGGCGACTGCTCTAGGTGCTGTCTCATGACCTTTAACCCAAACCCCTGCCAAAGCCGCCTTGATTCCAGGTGCAGGTGGTAGCTTAGAAAAATTCCGATACAATCTTGACCATGATGACTTTGTATACATCGTTGACATTATCCTGGGTCAGGTTGGCACTGAAAAGGGGTTGATAGGGCGGCGATTCTCTCGGGAATTTTGGATGGAGGATGCGAATCCAAATGGCGAAGCGAGCAACCTCGTTATTCCGACATTTGAGTTCCTTTTGACCTACCGCCGGGTCGTATAGAGAATGGTTGGGTCGCATCTGATCCGATCTCCGCAGATCTCCTATCCATAAATTATTTTTTCTCAAGCAAGAGAAGGAGGATCCAAGACAAAATTAAATTGTACGCTTTTTCACAAAAAATGGAAATTGAAAATTGTATGTAATATTAGGTCTGTATAGATGTTGACAGTTGACTTTATTTCGACCTGATGACGCATCCTTGACGTGACACTGGTAGTATTTGCCGTGTAGGGACAACTATGTTGCCCCCACCAGTAACCGCGTATATTTCGACTACAAGTTGGGCGGCGTCAAGGCGCCACTTTAGTTTGCCAGGATTGTGTGTCGGGGATACGTTTTCCGGAATTGCCGCCTGCAGCTATTACAAGCAAATGAATCTTAAGAATTTGTAATAAATTTCATGGGGGTTGTACTAAAACAGCGATTTCTGGTGAAAATCGTATTTTGTGCTGAAGTTTAGTTCTCGTTTAGTCGGATTCTGGACTTCGTCACGAATTTTGCAATCTTTCCTTGGTCATAATCATGTCCTTCCCGGGATTTTGTCTTGGACCCCTCCTTCATTTCCTCTTATGCCAAAAATGTTCGGGCCCAGTTAAGTTGAGGGTGCGTCTTTCTCCCCACCATTCAGTTCCAGGGTCCATTGCGGACGTTTTAACAAAATTAGGGGTTTCCTGCCGCCGATTTCCTGCCAGAGAGATTCCAACTGAGCCGGAAGTTTCGGTGGAATGTTGAGAAGGATGAACTGAGTCCAGTTGAAAAAGTTAGCGGTGACCTTGACCCAACCTGCATTAAAATTGGTTAAACGTTGAGGTCAAACTGGGGATTGGCTTTGCCTCATGCAGTAAACAATGCAGGAGTTGCTTGAGCACTAGTAGTTATGTTGTTGTGGTCATCGATATAGGGTCACCTGGGGTAAGTCCGTTGTAATTTCAGGAAGTCAAAGTTAGAACTCGTATAGCTTTTGTCATAGGTAACTTGGATCAATTTTGTTTTTACTCATATATCCAGGGGTTATTAGAGTATCGATATGTGCAGTACATTGAAAATT
>JAQIVE010007432.1:0-10452 GCA_034698285.1 Sminthurinus bimaculatus
TACCTTTTAAAGTTTTTTTATTTTATAACTAATATGGGACTTTAAATAAATCCTAATAATAATTTTTTTTAATTTATTTACCTTATAATCCTACTTTACATAATAAAATTACCTTACTTATAAATATTAGGTTAATAACCATCAATTTGTACTAAAAAATAAATTTAAAAAATTAGCTAATATACTACATTAAAAACTTTTTTAAAGATAAATAACTAATATATAATATTAAAAAATTATTAAATAAATATTATATATTAAAATAAATTATTTTTTATTACTAAATATTATATATTTTTTATAAATAATATTTTAGTAGTATATATTTTTTTGGAGCTATATATTATAAAATTTTATAAAAATGATTTTTTAGCACTAAATATTATCCACTTTTATAAATGATTTTTTTGGCACTGTGTATTAGCCATTTTTTTAGACAATTTGATGGACATGCATCATTAATTTAGTTAACTTAAAATAAACTTAATTTAAGTTTCTAAAACTTTTAATATAGTTTTTAATATAAAAATAGCATCATAAACTTCTTTGTTTTGATATTAGAAACTCAAAACCTATAAAAAAAATAGTATGAGGGTATAAAAAATATATAATCATATGTAAAAACATGTTCTGATTACAAAAATCTATTTTTTAAACTATGAAAACTAATAAAACTTGTATTTGTGTAGCAAAATGCTGAACAAAAACTTTTGACGTGAGGGGCGTACTTATATCAAGAAGCCTTGTTGTTGTTCGTTGTTGTTGTGTATTGTGAACTGTCGCAATCGCTTGAATAAAAATTTTCCAGTTTGATTGATAGAAGAAAGAAAAATTATGTCCATGGTGTTTATTAATGTTTGTGTACTTATAATACACTGCACATGGTCAATCATAAAAATTTCTTGCATTTTCCAACTAGGTACATCGAACATTGATTAGTATAAAGTAGTAAGAATGAAAGCATAGGCTCACAATCATAGCATTCCGAGAATCAAAATCAGACGGCTTCTTCTATAATTGATATCTAATCTTTGAAGTTTAAAAATATTGTTTGTATCTTCATTAAACATGTGTTTCTAGTTACCACGATATAAACGAGCATTCTCACGTGCTTTTCAAAGAAAATTTTCGTACTATATTTACAACATGTATGCATAATACATACATTAAAACATGTATCACACATTACACATACATACACTATGCTATTTGTAATGTATTTTGTTATTTCTTCTCGGTATTGATGATCTACTTGTTGTGTATGTGTATAGCTTATACGTAAGCCAGTACTTGTGCATTTTAAATCCACTGCTCTACCTGAGACTATTAAATAGATTATAAACAACATTTTCGCTGTAATTCTTTGTTCTCGACAAACAAGACTAAGGTGTTAATATGAATTTAATGTAGGTTTTAGTTACAACTAGATACTCTTACTTCACACTCTTCTTCACATGCACATTGCACATCTTAAGTACATAATATGTATGTATATTGTATATTGCACAAAATATATATGTAGGTTGGATATACCTGCGCGTATGTTTTATCAGAGCAAATAAATTGACTGTTTGACAGCAAATCAATACATATGTTTTTGAAAATCATAGTAGTTACGGCCTCTCGAAGTGTTGACACTACTTTATCACGCAAAATACATATATGCCGTGTTAAGGACCATTTGTTAATAAAAAAAATGAGCATACTGATACATAAAAGACTTGTTAAAGTAGATCTTGTGTTGATAGAGAAATTAAAGACAACTTTTCACTCACGCTGTAAAGACAAGATGCTTCTGTTGTACCATTATTTAACTTGAGACTTGAGTGGATACCATGTACCATATTATAATCCACTGTATCTAATCGAGTTCCCAACAAATATTAAGCATAATTTCATTCAAAAACTTTTATTTCTTACATACATGATTTTTTAATTGAATTGTGAGTTGTGAGACAAATAACCAAGTACGTTCATTTCAACTTGTATCGGAGTTACGTGTTTATTCGTCTCGGTACTTTCAATCATCTCGGCCTTACACATTATAATACATTACAGTAAGTAACTTGTATGTACAATGTTCACTTTGTAGTCAATAATTAGAAGTAGAGCGTATTGCTTACGGAAGGTATTATAAAATAATGTAGACAAACGGGAGAAAGTGAAAAAATCTATTTATCGGCTGTCATTTCAACTTTGTACAGCTGTTCAAAATTATTATCTATGTATAATGTGCATAGAATAATCATTAAACGCCCTGTATTCTATACTCTCAGGACTCTAGACCAACAGGAGAAAAACTCCACATGAGTAGTCAGTAGGTATATTTAATATTTCTCCATCCACAGAAACAAGCAATGCATATTCTACGTACATTTACGGAATGCTGGTGAAAGGCATAAAATTTTTATCAATTATTCATCAGCATGAACTCACCTGCCATCGGAGAGTCTAACTGTAGTTATACTTGCACAGCCAGCTATTCTGCTTTCTAATGCGGGCGTTTAAGATTGAAAACCAAATTTACTCAACCAAATATGAAATGTATTGGCATTACCAGTATGTATAATCGTTTGAACGAACGTTGGAAAACGGCACAATTTAAACATATTTTACGGATGAGTCTTTTCTTGCCTACAAAATAGGATTAATTATTTTTATTTTTTAACCTACACGAAATATTTTTTTGCCTACAGAAGTACCTTTTTTGCCTACAAAGTATAGACATATAGGGCATTTGCTTGTTATTACGTGTTTGACGCTAAATGGACGATACTCAATAGTCCACATCAGACATTCCGTCAGCAATTGTGACCAACTAGTGAGGAGAACTCACTTCCTGGTCGAATTTTGTTTCCAAATCTGCACCAATCTGACTTTGATGACTTGACCTCGTCGTGGGTATAATTGTCTCTGTTGTTTGACCGATTTTTTAAAAACGGACACCGGATCTAGAACCCCCTGGAGTTGAATTAGTCTAACTGAGGTGCAAAGGAGGATGCGGAAAAGAATTCGGCCAGGAAGTGAGTTCTCCCCACTAGTCAATCACAGTCTCGGGCGGGATGTCTGGTCCACATAGTCTACTGTTCATAAGAAACGAACCGGTCGAAAAAACTCAACTAAATCTTAACTTACCTGTATGTATGATTTGATTGTTGCAACCTTTTCATTTTTATGATACATACCTACCTACATTTATCTACATGCATGAAATAAATCACCCTACTAAACTGATCGCTTTCAAGAAAATTTTTACTTTGTAGGCAATTCAAGGGAATTATTTTTGTAGGTTAAAAAGGAAAATAAATAAATCCTAATTTGTAGGTTTTTCCATATTTTAGTGGCTTTCTCTTTCTTGCCTGATTTTATTGTCTGCATTGTAATAATTATTATAGAATATGCAAACGAACATCAGTCAAGTCTTAGTAGTAGTCTTCGTAGCATACTTTGGTTTTGGGAACATTAATGGGTCTAGTAAAAAATTCTGCTCGAGTGACAGAAACATTGGATGAGCAAGATTTTTGTTTTCTCTTTGCCTCATCACCATCCATTATCAATTATCGACGGTAAAAGGTACTTACAAGGGTGTGAAAACTCGCCAACGCTGGTGTTCAAGGAAAATGAAAACTCCTCGTTTGTTTTCTCTCACACGGGTAATCCTCTAAATAAACATTTCGTCTGTAGTCTATACAGACAAAACCCAGGGTTTTGGGGTCGAAATTTTGGCTGAGCGTGTAAATGGAAGATCTGCTCGTATTCGCACTCAGTCACGTTGAGGCTGAGGGTATTAAATTGAACTGTAACCTAGTTGAATTTTGTTTTATCCCTCATTTTCTCTCTGGTAAACGCATCATGGACTAAATCGAAGTCTATCCCCAACATGTCTCATATCAGACTTAGATATTACACCAACATTAACCATTAGCTAATAATACAAATACAGGTGTGTACAGCATGTAAGTACTTACGTTACGAAATATATTTGTATTTGTGCTAAGTAAAGGTGGAACAAGTATAAGCATAGCTAGTGCATGTATTGTGTTGTGTTTGTTTCATGCTCAATCAAACTACATACATCTATAGAATCTAGAGCGCATAAAGTCCGCCGAGGCAATCCGCACATGCAAGACAATAAGTGTATACATACTGCATACACACGTGCAATCCGAAAGGAGAGTTCACTATTTTTATTTATAAGACAAATAAATAGCGTTCCAATGTATTCTCAACTTTTAGGAGAACCCTGTGAACTGTGAACCCTTTCCATTGCATATAAAGGTATCTATGCACATTTGAATGTAGTAAACACTACAGGCTTTTTACAGTTGTTTCAAATCACAATAAACTTTGGGCAATCCAAAATTACCTACCTGCATCTTCTCCATCTACTTTCCCCAAATGTCATGTGTATTTATGATAGATTGCAATGTACATGGAAACATACGATTTTGCCTGCATGAAACATCTAGGCAAAAGCAGGTGTGTGTTTTTAGCAACGTATTTCGCAATACATAAGCATAATCTAAAAACAAATACAAATGAACTGTGCTGTAACGAAAATTTTCTAATTTCTAATACAGCATTATTTTTATCCAGGAGCTTTAGTCTTTAATAATTTTATCCATGTGTATATTCCTGGTATAAAAATGTCTAAAAAAAATAGAGGGTGTACAATATAATAGTTCTTGGTTGAAGTTTTTCCAGGCTACATAGACATTTTGACATGAAAATGACACAGGCATCTTCAAAGAAACCAAAGGTGGTTAGAAAGAGTATTTGATGCTGATACTTTTTGTTTTTGACTTTTGAGGTTGAAAACAAACCTCAGTGGTTTTTAAGTTTTGTGATGTAGGTGGCTACCAATGTTTTGCGTTTGAGTGTAGTATGTACATGTAAATACAAAAATATCTAAGTCAAGTAGAGCTCAACCCGTTAACGATGAGCGAACTCGTGAATTTTCGTAGATTTTTCTAGCACAAGTTATGCAAAAAATCTATGTTTGTATGCATACTTCAGTAGGTAACTAAACCTAGTACGCTTATACAATTTTCAATCTACAGAAAATGTATCCAGCCTGGTATATACTTCACACTTTAAAACAGAAACAAAATGCTCCTTTTGTCAGACAACTTTACATAGATACATACATGTGTGATGTGAGAGGGAAAGCGGCGGAAAATAAAAAATAAACAACCAGAGTAGAAAGAAAAGTGACTAACTGCAAACTGTAAATATGTATCGATAAACTATAATGTGTAAGTTTGGAATCAGTCATGTTTTCGGTGTATTATGCGTACTGTCCAAATGTATCTTACATCTTACACCTAATACAATGCACACATCACATTTAAGAGCTTTGAGGAATAAAGTGGAATTTATTGACAGGGCCGTCACTTACGTGTCTCATTTTTCCCACCTATTTTTGTGTGTGTGTCATTCTCTCTGTCCTTTCACATTTGGAACATGAACATGAACATGTATGCATGAAAGATGAAGGGTAGCACACCGATTCAAATCCAAAGCCGAAGCCAAATCCTACAAGAAACCCAACAAAACAGCCACCATCACAGTATTTCTCCTTTTATTTTTTTACCTTGTTCTCCTTTCCATTTCGTACACATAGGGTCAAACAGGGTGAAGTAAGAGGGCAAACCAGGGTTGCCATACTTTGTATTTTGTTCTCTAGTAATTTTCCCCAGTTTTTCCTTTTTGTGTGGCTTGCATTAGCAGCCTCAGAAAATACGTAAAAATACACATTGTATGTTTCAAAATGAAATTGCACATTCTCGCTTATGTGAAAAAATTATCCAAGCTGCAACAATTTAAAAAAAAAATTCGTCTGAATTGTATACTAGACATTAGCCAAAATACTGGCGAACTCTCAGCTGAACGTTCGTTTTGACAGAAAGTTGTTTCATTCATGAGAGAGTCCATATTATGCAGCGAATTATCTTATGCACATTCTTTCGTAATTTTTCCATCCTAACCGAATCGACCGTAATACATATGTATGCACATTTGTGCTGTACTGCTCACAATTTTTCTGTGTACAATCTTTACCCGTTTACCACAATTCCTCATTCGCACTTTCTCCACACGGACAGCTGACAAGAGTATTTATGCATACATACATATGTAAGGTGCACATAATTTGTGTCGGCATTACATTTTACTTGGATATGTTAAGCAAGTCCAGGAATATCTACTTAAAGTGGTCTCTGTTTCTCGCTGATTCTCACCACTCAGCACTCACCACTCGTATTATACTCATACTTATTTATACATACTTGGACGCTTACACGTTTCTCCTGTGTGTATTGTATTTACCTGTGTTTTGTGTGTGTGTACTCAGGGTTTAGACGTGTAAAAGTGTCTATAGCATCCACCACCTCTCACTAGCAAATGATTGTAGTTACGACTGGAGAAAATTTTAGCTTAACTGTTCAACTATAGTTTGTTGAGCACGAGCTAAGCGTCACCTGTTACTCTCAACCTGATGTTTTAACAAATAACTGTATATTAGATACATATATATATGTCTATCTGTGTGCCTAAATATTAAAATATCTGTACATAATACTTTGTACATACTCCTAAAGTAGAAGAAGAAGAAACTACACCGGCCCTCTTCCCTGAATGTGTGTGTGTATATAATACGATAAATATAATATGTATGTCTATCTATCAAAACTGAGAGAATTGAAATAGAAACAGAGAGAGAGAGAGAGAGAGAGAATCGACAAGACTGATTGCATAAACAAAGTTCAGCAGTTCAGTTATCAATCTGTCCCTGTCTTAGCTAGCTGTTCATTTCCCCTTTTGCTTGGATGGAATGAAGCCGTATTTTGTTTTGTCCGCTCTTCAACTTCTTTTTCTTCTTCTTCTTCTACCTCTTCATCATCATCTATTTACCTTTAAATCAACATACAACAATACATGTGCAGGACCCAATTCCGAATAGAATAGCTGTTAAAAAGGAAGAAAGAGTGAAGAAAAGCAATTAAACTTTTACTCAATACCAAACTGAATCACTTAATTATATTCTCTTGTGTAATACGCCATTCGTATTGTTATTATTAGTTGAGTTGTTCCGAGGAAACTTGTTTCTTCCCACAGAGGAAGACATATCAATGTAATTCGTGTGTTTAAAGCTATAAATTTGAACTGTTTCCCCATCTACATACATCGGTATTGTGTTCCTTTGTGTATCTACAGTTATTTTATTTATACAATACATTACATACAGTAGTCTAAAGTAGTAAACAATTGCAGTATTATATGTGTTATAAATATTAGGAACTTATACATTATACATATTGCGTATGTGTTCAGATCGAGGTTTTTTTACTGGGAAACTCGACACTAATTTCTGCTCTGCGTTCATCTAGAAAAATGTTAACCACATAAAAACGCAACCTTTGAAGTTTGGTGCATTCGCACTGATGGAAGTCAGTGAACGAAAATTGAGATCAAGAAAGAGGACACGAAGGACGACTGTAATTTTTATAAAATTGTGACCAGAGAAAATACTTGCACCAACAATAATAATTATTTTTGTGATTGATTTGAAACTGTGTAGAATTTAGAATTTTGAGTGAGGACTACAGTTGTAGAGAAAGCAAATAGATAAGAAAGGTCTGGCTAAAATAATGATGATGAGTAGTGAAAGCAATTCTTCCTTTATTTTCCCCGAAGATGGGATTGCGAGTAGTTCGACTCCGACAGGAGTCTCTTCATCCTTGTACTCGACCTCCGCTCCAAACTCCTCCACCTCGGCTATCAACAGCATGAACCTGAACTTTGTCCATAACTCGATGGTGGGGAGTAGCAGCAGTGGTCAGGGGTCAATGTATCAGGGAGGAAAGTGTGTCAAAGTTGAGTGTATCTACACGGAAGTGGCTCGTCTCCGCGAGTTGCTTCTTGAAAAGGACAAGGAAATTGCTCGCCTACAACGCGAGACTCATAAGCTAAAGGTAAAAGTAACACAAGCAATAGATTATTTTACATATTAAATTGTGTGTCCAAAATTAATGACAATGATAGGTTTACTTTTTGGATGTCTGTTTTACTCTTATTTATGTTGATAGTCGGTCATCGAAAAGTCAGAACTAACGAGACTACCTTCAGTCTCCTCCTATCCGCAAGGAGTATCAAACCATCCCACCAAGAAATGTGGAGTATCAGGAGAAAGTTGGCCAGAAGATCAGGCAGGACTGGATTCGACTCGAATGAGACAACCAGAGAGGATTAGGTGAGATGTACACATATTCAAAATTCATCAATTTTACAAGCGTTAAAAATTACGGATATAATGTAACGGATATTGATTGTTTTGGATCACATGAAACAAATCAGCAAGGGTTTCCGATCGCGACAACTCATTCGAGCTGCCCTGGGTGACAACGACTTTTTGAAAAACTTGGACTCGGAACAAGTTCGTGACATTGTCGACTTTATGCATCCACAATCGTTTATGCCCGGATCATATGTGATTCAAGAGGGAGAAGCAGGTTACTTTGCAAAATATTGTTCAGTTTTTGTCTCTTGCACTAAATTAACCCTGTTTGCATGTTTTATACCTTATGCATAGGGTTTCCTATCATCATATTTTGATTTTCTTTACTTTCAGGATGCCACTTGTACGTATCCGCAGAGGGTCAGTTGGAAGTACTGCAAGACAGTCGACATTTGGGAACTTTGGGGCCCGGCAAAGGTTCCAACAATACAATTGTCTAAAGCTACACAGAACTTAAAGATTTTTTGTGGTTTGAATATTAATGTTAACAATGTTCCTAAAAATAGCTTTTGGAGAACTAGCTCTGCTCTACAACTGCAAAAGAACGGCAACTGTTCGAGGTATGTAACATAAGAGTTTAAGTATAGCCTTTTTAATAAAAAATTTTGGTAATTAATATTTTGAGTTATTAATCATTTCGTTGGACTTTTTCAGCCATCACCGAGTGCAAAGTGTGGACGCTGGAGCGTCGAGCCTTCCAAATGGCGATGGTGAAGGCAGGGATGCGAAGAATGGAAGACAGACTGGCTTTCCTCCGTTCTGTTCCTCTCCTCCGAGGACTTCAGCCTTTGCTTTTAGCTCGAATCGCGGACTGTTTAGAAGTTGTGAGTTTGTCAGTGTTACTTCTGCCTTCTGTTATTATCAAAAAGCTTGATTCTAATATTACTTATATTTTTTACAGGAATATTATGTACCTGGAGCCTACATTATAAGGGAAGGAACTGCCGGGGATACCTTTTTTATTATAAGTCAAGGAAAAGTAAGGATTTTACGTATTTAAAGGTCAAAAAACAAAAGTTAAAGTCTAATAATAAATAATAGCGTTTCAAATTTTTTCAACTTTTTAATCTCATTTATTAAGGTTCGAGTCACCGCTTTTACTCAACCTTCTGGAAATACCAGTTCCAACGAGCCCAACTCAATCCAGAATCAAGACGGAGGAAATCCACCTCAAATCACATTGTTTGACCAGGGCCGGACACCGGCAAACATGTGTATTCTTCGGGAGCTGAATCGGGGTGACTATTTTGGGGAACAAGCTCTACTCAAGGAGGAACGACGAAGTGCAAATGTATGTACATATGTGTGATGTGTAGGTACATGAAATATATAGATAAAAGGTGGCAATGTTAAGCATTAAATACTTTTACTTTTTATATGTTCCAGGTGATTGCCCTTTCTCCAGGAGTCGAATGTCTAACTTTAGACCGAGAGTCGTTTATGCAGCTCATCGGGGATTTGTCCGAGTTTCAGCAGCATAAAAAGTCTCCCTATTCTTCCACAATTAACAACAGTAAAATGACAAGACAAGAAGAGACCAGCATTGAACGCTCCTCTGGAATCCCAGCTGTCCAAAGTCATTTGACCACAACTCACATCACACCCCTTGTTAGCAGTGGCAGCAGTATCAGCCGGCCTACTCAGCTCATGCCAAACGATTCGGAGAGAAAAGGCTTTGTCACCGGGAGCACCGAAGATGTAGACAAAGATAGTAGTGTGGGAATCACGTCTCTCCAGCTGGAAGACAGAGAGGGCAGTGGTAATGAAATCTCCAACCTTGTAGTTGGCTCGAATTCGGCTCCTGCTCTTACGACCATCACCGACTCTGATAAACAACAACAACAGCAGCAACAACAACAAGGCGCTTCAACGTCCTCTCCATATACAAACTTGGAATCATTTGCTGCCTACTCCAAGACTCGAGATGATGACTTTGAGTTTGACAGACTTCGGCTTGATGACCTGGAAGTCGTGGCCACTTTGGGGGTCGGTGGTTTTGGGCGAGTGGAGCTAGTCCAGGTAGTAGAAAGTCTAGAGAAAGTTTTGATATATCAATACGTCGTTTGGAAACTTTCTCTAACGAGTAGCATGTTGAGGTGCATCATGCCCGATCCGGATGAAATTTTCAGGGTTTGTAGAGAAGCATCTCAGGAGTT
>JAQIVE010007433.1:0-10451 GCA_034698285.1 Sminthurinus bimaculatus
ATTGATAAATAATTTAAAATAATTTTTGATAATTTCGTTTGAATTATGAAACAGATTTCCTGAGGTAACCCACTGTGGCGCAGGGTACGTGTAAATTTTCTTTCAACGATATTGTGAATCTATCTAAATGAAAGCAAAAACAAAGTTATTAACAGATTAGTATTGAAGTTATCGAGAAATTTGCTACGCAAAAACAAACAAAAGATCTTATACTTTGCAATTAAAGGATACAAAAATTAATACTGCCCTTTAAACGAGACATTTCTCCAGAAATGGCCATCTACTTCCTATATTTACTATCTTGGCAAATATAATGATATTCTTTTGTTATGTTTTGTTAATGCATCATTGTCTGTCTTGAGCTTTGATGACATTTATGCTAATAACATATTATTATACTCGTTTTTAATTAGTAACCTATTAGGAAGTATTACTTTGTATCATACTTGTTTAACATGTTTCACTACATGAGCATAATAAGTAATATTGATAAGCACATGTTTAAATGTGCTAATTTTCATCCACAACTTTTCAAGTGCAACACATCATCTGCAACAAGATTTCTATAATCAGCAACAGCAACATTGACAGTGGAGTTGAGCCAATAATTATTCATCGCATTGTCACAAGTCATTTGTGTAAAAAATAACTAGACATAAGTTAATACACATACAGACTCTCTGCCGTTGTCTGTGTCTATGCATATAAATAGATTACAAGTTGTGCTCGGAAATGAATTTAAGTTACAATGGCATGTAATATTATGTCATAAGTTATAAGTATGAACCACATTGTACTTAATCTTAATCTCATTTTTATTATTATTGCTCCTCAAACATTATATAAGTGCGTCTTCATCTCAGTAAATTATAGGTAACTATACATATACAGGATACATTTGTGTGCGAAAACACGTTTCATTCAAAGCCACAAACACACATGTTTTTATTACATTTTAACAACCTGTGTGTGTTTCTCTGTGTTGTGAGTTGTAAATTGTGAAGCATCCAAATGTTTGTCTACGTTACTGATCGTGAGACTATTGAAAAGTAAAATTGGTCAACAAAATGTTGAACCAGTGCGTGGACGGTGGACGGCAACCTTGATTGTCATCTGACTAATATGTATAAATGTATGCCTGTATGTATATGTATGTATGTATGTATGGATGTGGTGACCACCAGACTGTTGAGATTTAAGATTTAGGATTGCGATAGTAATGGAGATAAAGCTCACACGTAAGTTGTAAACCCTAAGTTTGTCATAGGTATGGAAACTGAACATATAAGTACAATGTACTTAGTACATGCATATGCAATATGCAGGCATTTTCCCTGGAATTTTGTAGGTTTTTCTGTTTGGCTGAAATTAGTCAATACAATGTCTGTATAATGTTTATCTATAGTTAGGCGCATAATATCACAATATCTATGCAGACGCTCATAATAATCCAATGTCCTATTGAATACACTGAATACAAACTACAAAGCAATGTCGAAGGTCAAGAAGGATTCACAAGTCTACAAATTTCTAGCATGATATGTACATACATTAAATATGTATGTATTTCAGTTCTTTGAACACCGGAAGTTTCTTGCGTCTAACCATCGTGAATTAGGTTTGAAAATGTATTTACTGTACATACTTACAGTTTGATTGAGATTGAGCATGGAACGTGGAAAAAAACAGGACAAAACTTTTCTTTTCTAGCAATTTACCATCTACTAACTATTTAGGTGTTTGTTATGAGGATGTTGCTACTGCATTTTATTTGCTCTTGACACTTTTGCTTTGTTTTGTTTTTTGTTTCGCCCAAAAAAAAAAGTTAAATAAATAGCCACTGGTTCAAAATCAAAAAGGCTCACAGCTCACTTATTGTTAGCTGAGAAGTTTTCTTTGTATAAAAATGCCACTATCATGCTCACACTAAGATTCGTTTCCTTCAGCACTTTTTTCACTCTCCCTTTTTTTCGCTCTCTTCACTAATAAACAATACGCCATGCTTTTTTTGTGGGCATAATATGTACAAGACATCTCAATCTTTTCAACGCTAAATACACAAATACGCTCACTAAATATTATGACGGACTTTGCAATGGAATGATAATTAGAATTGCTCTTCATACAATAAGACGTAATACACATCAATATTACATACCTGGACTAATACATATGTCTTCATTGGACCTTGTCACATGTATGACATACATATACACTCTTACTACATACATTGTATGTACGCATGTTTTCTTCGTGTTTTCCTAGAAGCTAGATTACACATTACATGCACTAAAAATTTCAGTCATAATCGGTGAAGTTGTACACCAACATGGTCGTATCCAATTAAAAGACAAGGGTGAATTGAAGCAGTGATTCAGGTAAAACTTCAGTTATTCTCCTGGAGAAGGGGACGTTTCCAGCGATAGAGAATTTTCAAAACTGAGCCATTTTAATGGAAGGTCTACCTTTTGTATAATATATGACATGTACATGCATCTATACACATGAAGATACTAATCAAGGGCTCGATCTAATCTCTTAAAGGTTATCTTTGTTGTCGAAAGTTTAATCTATGTCGGCTTCAAGTTTCAACTCGTTATTAAAAATTAAAAACTTGCTACAAAATGCAAGAAAGTTTGTTTTCATTTCATTCTCCTTTCCTAACACACTAATTGGTAAGATAATTAAAAATAGGAAGATTTTGAGGAGCTTCTCAAACCACAGATTCACAAATATATATATCCATTTTTTACTTCTTTTTTTGAATCACAGTAAGCCGCGATATTTCCTACATGTATTTTATATGGATACATCGTTTTC
The DNA here is from genome assembly GCA_034698285.1 of Sminthurinus bimaculatus. Classification (NCBI taxonomy): domain Eukaryota; kingdom Metazoa; phylum Arthropoda; class Collembola; order Symphypleona; family Katiannidae; genus Sminthurinus; species Sminthurinus bimaculatus. Next base: position 2,821 of record JAQIVE010007433.1, read on the forward strand.
GATCCATTGCCAGTATCATATCATTGCTAAACGCTTTTGATGCTCAAACCTTGATGTTTTGACTGGGACAGTTTCACGCCGTCCGTAGTCCATCTACAGAGTGTATATTAACTTTATGCGTACACATGCAGATGCACAGTGGATAGTGTGTACTGTGTACATAAGTATGTGTGTGTGTAGTGTGTACATGATAAGTTAATACATATACAAACACAGATGATCTGATGTGGGCCTGGATGAATGAGTGGATGGACATTGGACATGCAGAATGCAGAATATAGCCGTTTAGTTTACAGTACAAATAATAAATTAAATTGTGTAACGGTTAATTTACCTGTCATGCCTCACTCTTGACGTTTTTATGCACTGTCATAGTGCGTTTAGCGTTCATGATATTGCGTACAGGTAATATAACAGCAGCAGCCTGCAACAACACAGAGCTAATTTTCATTTTCTTCTTCTTCTATTATTATTATTATTATTGAAAACAGGAAAAGAAAGCTTAACGACAATCACTGTGTGGGTATAATATCTGTTTCTGTATATTATGTTATATTATGCTATACACTATTATGTATTGTACTTATTTATGCATTATTTTATATAGCAAATATAGTACGGATTGGTCTCGTGGGCTATGCACACATACCTACATACAATATTATGCATGCATTCGAAGTAAAATATGTCAGAGTCAAGCAATTTTTTCATGACATTCTTGTCATCGAATAAAAGCACACAAAGGCCTTTTGTGAGTCGTAGTGATTTTTCCATTTTATACAATTACAATATTTTTCTACGCACACTATCTAAAGATGTGTAGTTATAACTATATATAAGATACACAGTATATTACAATGTTTTATATACACTGGCCAATAGCGAAAAACCTGAGTATAATCTAAAATCTACATATTACATTGTGTATTTTGTATTGTGTTGTGTTTTGTGGAAGGAAGCATTATGCATTATGCACAGCGTCGTCGTGGTCGTCGTCGTGGAAGTCGTGAAATATAAGAGGAGTTGAATTTGAATAAGATGAAAATGAAAATGAGTGAGAGTCCTCATCATAGTCATGATATCAGTTTATTGTCAGTCAGCAGTCAGTCAGTCAGTCTTGGCTTGGCTTGACCGGTATGATCACCTATTGGTTTTCTATATATCTTGTATCTTCTACATTCTACACATAATATATTATGTCTTTCTTACGTGAAGACACGGAACAATAATCCAACCCAACACACAAACACATAATATGTATAATAGGAATTCACAAATTCTGAATTAGTTAGTTAACATATTATACAAATTAAGCAGAATGGAAAAGATGCATAATCAAATTAGCATTCTACAATCTATGTACATGCTCACACAGTCATACATAGTCAAACTCACTAATATTGAGTGATTTTGACTGAAACTGACCAACTATTGTAAGAATTAATTAGTTGAATACAGTTCACCCCAATAATTGTGTGATTACTTTGGTTTCTTGCAAGTTTAGTTTCTTATGCCCTTTTTGCATTATACATTATATATGCACATCGTCGCGGCTTCATTTGTATGTACAGAGTCGGTAGTACAGATGAATATTATAGAATGTATATTTTTTTTCGTTTTTAAAAAACTAAATTTCTATTTTTGTTACATTTTTTTGAATTCGTAATGTGCACTATATTTTGGTTTATTTAACAAAATTGCACAATTAGAATTTTACGTCCATATACATATCTATGATTCTCGTGTTATAAAACATGTTATTACATGCTATAGAAAAAAAGGTTGTGAACTCAAATGGATGATAATGTGATGCACTCAAGTATTGAATATAACCGCATATAATGTCATATGCAAGTAGTGTATAATATGTGTAGTGAGATCAGAGCAGAGGGGCGAAACGAAAATATTAAATGTCGTTCATTGTTGTTCCATTGTTTACTTATACAAAAGCTATTTATCTCGTTTATATAAGTATATTACATGGGGTTTGTTCCGTTCTCCGCTCGTAGTTTTGTACAATGGAATGAAAAAAGAAGAGAGAGAGACAGAGTAGAGATGAGGGAAAATGTGTATAGTGTGCTTGATTGTATAAGATCTACTTACAGAGATGATTTTTGACTATGACTAAACTGTAAATGATACTCTCCACAATAAAACCCAATGTGCTAAAAATTAAAACCATAATATTTACATATTATGCAGGTTGCAGGTATAATATAATGAATGAAAAGGAAAACTGTGATATGCGTATGAACCACACGCAAATTGTAAATAGCCAACCTAGTCGGACACAAAAAGAAAAAAAATGATAATCTGTACGTCTGTCTGAATCTGTACAGTCTATAGTCTACAATGCTTCTTTTGTCAATGCGACAATGACAAACTCTCGCGGAAATGGAAAAAATAATGATGAGGTATACGTAATGCAATAAATGTACATACATGCTGCACATTTTTGTGTAAATACATAGTAATTACAATGACATAGTCTTGAGACTGAAAATTTTGAATATATGTCAAGATTTTAGGAAAGAGTAATACTGTATAACCGAGCAACAGAGGAAACTGAGATTTTCTCTCAATTTAGAAAGTTAATTAAAGTTGAACTTCAACTTTTTTTGTCGTTCTTAATTTTTATATTACATCCAACAATTAGATGCATAATTATTATGCAATTTATTATACTTTTTTCCCAAAAGTTAAATGCTGAAAATTTAAAGCCAAAATAAAGCTAGGAAAACATAGTTCAAATTATGAGGAATGTTATGAAATTGAGGTGTTTCTCTAATCACGTATAGATAAATATGTATCGTAATATTGATACCCAATTTGCTACTTAACGGCTGAGCTATTTTATTTTATTTACAAAATAATGTTTGTGTATTATGTATTTGTATGACATAATATGGCGGAAAAGGTGAGACTTGAGTTTGTAAAATAGAGTGATGTAAAAAAAAAACATTGATTTGTAGAAAATTTCAAGACATTTGCCGTTGTAAAAGATGGAGGATGGTTTAGCAAGGTGTAAAATTGGACGATGAACTAATCTCAATTATAAATGAACCACATAGGAAAAAAATTAGAGCTATACATATACAATATACATACATAGTTACAGACACTGGTCCTACAATAACCTTTGGCATTTTAGACAGATAATGAAAGGATAACTTTGTATTGCAATCTATAGTGTTTTATTATTACTACATACATATATAGTGGAAGAGAAGAGTCAGGATTTTTCAGAATTCCCATTCCCCCGTAGCCATACATATGATGATAATTACAATCATCATCATACTAGTAGTTTCGCATGTAAGTTTTTTGACATGAAAAGTCAATAGTTTAACAATTGTGCAACTTTATATAAAACGTTTCGGCTCATGTTTTGCAGGTAGACTGATTGACCGGATTGACGCAATACGTATAGTACCTAGTAATATTACATTTTGGGTTTCCTTTATCCAGTAAACACTTTCTTTACACACAGACTTTTAACCTAGGCATTAGCCTGACGCAACTATTTATTATTGTATGTTTGTTTGTATGTTGCCTATCTATTTACGTATATGAGGCGTGTGAAAAAGGTGTAAATTGTAAATACCTGCATAAAAGCTGTAAAGATAGCTGGTTGGCTAATTTCAAATTTCAAGTACATTTTGCGTTTAGTTGGACAGTTTTTTTATTGTATGTACGCACACGATAAATTTTTGTGTATCAAATACGTATGTATTTTGCGTGCCTGTGTGTTTTACCTGCGAATTGCAACTGAAAAATTTTGCTTACTTTTTTCTTCGTTACATGAACTCACTTGTTTACACGTGGATGAGAACTGGTTTTATGTTGTGTGTGTTCTACTGATTGTGAATCATCTGTCCATGCGAGAGTGTTATGGTTATGGTACGTATGTCGTATTTATGTATTCTCTCGTCTCGTCAATCCGTCCACCTTCCACTTTACAATAATATGTATCACTCACATCCCATTGTTTTGTTCTGTGTTGCGGTTCTCGTTCTACAATTATTTTCTCACAAGGCAAATAATATCATTACAATTTAGTATCCATTTAATAAGTTAATACTTATGCACCCACACAGTAGATACATACATCCATGCATCCATCCATCTATCCATCTGTCCTCACTTTAGTCATTGTTGCAACAATTTATTAAGTTCAATATCAGGAGAACATCCAAGTTCTCAAGATAAAAAAGACATCGTAAAAATAAGGGTACACGAATGAACAATGTCGCAATGTATCAGTACAGTACATAAATTGTATGCGTTAACACTCTTAAGTCATTTTACACACACACGATGAGCTGCGTTGCATTTGGATTGTATAAACTAATAAACAGTATTGTACATTGTACACTTTATACATACAATTTATGTACATACATAGGAAATTTTAGCATTTTAAGCAATAAGTATCTGTACAGGCAATCAATAATATTGATAGTTGTAGGATGACATCAGTTAGCAAAAAATGGGATCTGTTACACGTATCAACGTTTTATTATCTGGATTTGCAACAGTACTTTTTTAGACTTACGCATGTTATTGAGATATTGTCAAATAAAGCTGCTTCTGATATACAGTGTGATGATGGTACACGAATAACCAAACAGTGAGGGTAAAGCAAGCAATTCGCAGTCTAACTTCACTGACAGATTCAGTTTTGTAAAATTTTCGATAAGCATAATATGTCACTATGAATCATGGGGGATCAAATTTTGTGACGATGATGTCACATTTATGATGATTTCCTACGTCACCGTTTTGTGGTACCTACATATAAAACCGAAATAGTTGTTGCCAGTGATCCCTTGTGCTGCAATTATACTTATTTTGGGGGGAAATGGAGCAAAAATCCAACATGCTTCCAGTTAAATACAAGACAGCACGTTAAACTTTGCTCACATATTATCGTTTTAATTGTACAATTCACAAGCATTCCAAGATTTTATGACGTATCGCCTTTCCTTTTCATTTGTATGTATCATTAAACCATAACCATTGTTCATGGTCTCCTGTCTCATGGTGGACCGCCGATCATTGATTGGGACAGAAATATAAAAAATGTGAGGAATGCCGTGTTTTCATGCTATTTTACGCTACTTGAATATAATAGTCATCATAATAATACCTTGTGATGTAAAATTATATTACTGTAGGACATTATGTAAATTTTGGTAATGGGACCTTTTTATTTAATATGTTGTGATAATGCTCGCCGTTTGCCTAAAACTTCAAACAACACAAGCCAAAGGAAGTTATCATGTTTTATATAACCCAATAAAATACACGGATGATCTAACCAACAGTCAATTGTCAACAATAATAATATGTAGGTAATAGTGATGACTCGGTGAAGATTCCCTTTTTTCATCCTTTTATTTTGCCATAATGTCAAATATCAACAATAAATAATACTTATTGCATTATACCTACAATAAATCCAATTAAGTATGCGCATATTATTTTATAGAGAATAGTTTATATGTATGTATAGACAGAGGAGACAAAACTCCATTAAGGATTTCGACCCTCAACCTTTTAATCATGGGAAATATTGTTTTGACTGCTCAGTCCTGATCAGCTGATGTAGCAGTACTTCAGAACATCGTACATACATACATGCATTATGCATGGATAATGTAATATATGCGTAATCTGTTACAGGTTAAAGTCATTCGTTTTTTTCCTTTTTCCTCTCTCCCTCAAACTATATAGTATAGTGTCCTCTCCTATGATACGAGTTCCTTGGACTTAATATTGAGTCGGTCCATATCACAATAGCCATCATATTATTTTATTGTACATTGAGTCAAAGGTGAAAAGAAAAAGGAATAAAAATATTAATAAAAATGAAAATAAAAGTATATGTACGTATACATGGTTAAATAGATGTGAGGAGTGAGATGATGTGTAATAGGATAATATGTAATCGTACACAAAAGTATAGGTAATCTTGAAATGGAACGCTACATGGTTAGGAGGTTGAAATCGAAAGTGAAAACTCTTCGGCGTCTTCCTCCTTTGCATATGTAATTGCATGATTTATAATGCACATTTCAAATTATTTACCAAATACAAAATATCCTACTCGTACCCATTCACTTTTGACATTTAGTAAATAATAGTAAATGTGTAAGTGCTCTCTCTCTCTTTCTCGTGCCGTACTTTATGTGGATGTCTATGTAACAGCACTCTGCTGTGTCTACTTTATTGTTGGTCATTCATTATGTATAAATGTGTTGTGTATCTATATTATATATTATTATGGTTTACGATTTTGAGCTTGTATACAAATAAAGCCCTAAGCAAGTTTAGTGTAACTGATAGCTTCAAAACATTTTTGCTTCTCTCTCTCTCTCTCTCTCTCTCCCTTTGAGGATTCTATTTACATTTTTTAATGCAGGCAATAAATACACGATGCACATCACTTAAACGCAACTAAGGATAACTTGTACTCTTTTATACATACAATATATTACACCAAAAGATGCACCAAAATGAAAAATGACATTTGAGAGACTGACTCACGTATGCACGTATTATATTACCATAATAATCGTCATAAAAAATAACGTGCATTTAATGGAATGCAATATATGTTTTAACAATAATGGCCATTATACCTTACTTTAGAGGAACTATAACTAATGGATCGGCTAATAGGAAGATTTTGTTGTTCACACGGCTCAACATTCCAAGTTAAATATTTCTACACAATATATACAATAACAATGCAATCTGATATGCTATTAAATATAGCGATTGGTAAAGATCATGATTTTATGCATAAACATGATCAATTTAGTGTACACATAGAGCATATACATACATAATACATACGTAGGAAGACATGTAAATACTTACTCAATGTTCTTATTTATCATGAGTATCTGCAATCTGCATAGACTGATGATGCCGGAAATAAATTTATGGCCAGCAAGCAAGCAACAGGTGTGATTAGAAATTAGTGTGAATCTTCTTCGTTTGACTCTGTTTAGTGTTTACCTTTTTATCGTTGATCTTAGAGGTCCAACTTTCGTTGGTCTTTGGGCATTGGGCTTAGTGAGCGCAATAAATTGTGCATTGTCTATGGATCTGATTAATGATTTATGTCTGCAATTTAAATGCAGGGGTATTTATATAGACAAAGAGTAGACACGAGAGAATTTTCCCTTTCAACTGATATGATATAATATGTACAAAACCTGAAGATTATCGTGCACTTTTTCACTCTTAATTGATATGCTTCAGAATAATTAAGTTTTGAGGATATGTAAATGTAAGTCGATGGAAAATATAAGGAAAAGTGCCGATTATGTGTCGTACAATTGCGTAACGTTTTGTTTTTGTGTTTTTGGGAAAACTGTTAAAAATCTAAAGTGAAATGACCTACAATATAATGATGATGCTAATAATGTGTTTGGTTCAGAGTTCAGATCTTTTAGAACAACATAGGAATGCTTTAAATATGAAATTTACATCTAAAACTGTCGCTTTTTTTGTAGAGTGCCGATCCGTTTATAGGCCATTGTGTAAAATATGACAAATGTGAAACGGATGAAGGGGAAACTATTGATTGTGCCAAAGAGTCCAGGCCACAACCACTGAGT
>JAQIVE010007434.1:0-10451 GCA_034698285.1 Sminthurinus bimaculatus
GATCTTGTGTTCTTTGTATATTTTACCTTGTATGCTCGAAAAAAATAATATGTAATCATTTAAGTACCTACATTACGATTAGTAGTAACTCAATCCCAACTAACAAGTATAGGCATTGAAGAAATGAAAACAAAAAATAAGGAAGAAAACAACGTAATATAGCATTTTAACCAGAAAACAAAGAAGAATACCCATAATAGTTGTTATAATATGTTCACTAATCATTGGTGCCGCACACCACAAAAACTAATTATAGCATTATCTTTAACTAAAGATGAGACGGGTATTATAGAGAAAGCCACATTATATTTAGTTGATTGATTTAACAAAACCTCGCTCAGGTCTGATGGATTCAAAGATGTTCCTATGCGATAGAAAACACGAATTGCGCATTCATTTTGAGATTTTTCGTCAGACTCTTGATTGAGCTTATTTAAAGCATACTCCGTCATCTCAATCATTTCAGATCTCCCAAAACGAGAACCAGGCGTGCCTGTATAACGAGAATAATTTAATAAGTTCATATACTCCTCATGTACGAAAAGTATACAATATTATAGAAGAAACACAATTGAAAGAAAAAAACCTTACTTATTGAGGCGGTGCAAACAATGACAGCTACACGACATTCATAGTTCCATCGACGGATCATCCGAATTTTAACTTCTGTCCCAATGTAACAACCGGTTTCTTCATCTACGAAACATTTCATTTATACACAATATCATTATAATGTGTTTTATTAAGGCAAATAAGTGCATACGAATCAGCCATACAAATTTCAAGGCTCAAACTTCAAGCATTATCTTCACGGAGCTCTTAGTTTGTCGAGGAAAATAGAAACAAAGCCGACGATATCATAGTGTGACATACTAGAACTCTGCTCCTTAAATATTTTAGATGCTTACATTCAAATGCAGTATTGTGCTTGTGCGCCCATATTTGCCATTCAACGGAGGCATCACGCGGTAGACGAGGTACGACCAGATATTCGACAATTGCATTGTTTGTCCTCTTCTCCCATTCTCGCCTACATTCCTCGATAAATTTAGCATCCGTCACGTAACATATGCCCTGAAATCATTGCCAGAATTGTACAATCAAACACATTTCCCTATGATTTAATAGTGTATTATCTCTTTAGCCTAATTTAGCATTCCAGTCATCTCAAGCAATTACTCTACTGAATTTTATTTTGTAATAATGCGTACATAAGAACTTTAAAACAAAGCAGTTCAGTACTAATTTTCCTTACTTGCACAACATCTCTCATTTCAACTTTGGGATCCACGGCTTTAATCACACGGTTTATGTGTCTTAATGCTAATTTGCATTCAATGCGAGCTCCTCCTTCTACCAACAACATACTTCCAGGAACAAGGCCGATTTGACCCGCAACGTAAATAATATCTCCGACCTGAATAATATGATAAAAAATTATGAAATAATACATTCAAGACTGTAGTAATACACAAAGCATCGTTTGAAAATTCTTAGAATGGAAACCTTTACTGCATAATAATGAATGATATTATGATAAAAAGTAAGTGTCATTACCCAAATGGCTTGACTATATGGACCTAAAATAACAATTACAAAAAATTACATTACAATTCTATTACTGAAAAAGTGCTCGAAAATACTGTAGCCTTAACATATTTCCATGCTGTCATATAAAAAATGTAAATGATCCGTAGAAAATACAATGGCATGTCTAGGAAGGATGTATTAGGTGTTGTGTATATTATAGTAAACCGTTTGTCTTACCGATGTTGGCAGGAGCCCAATGTGAAATTCCTTGAACATGCATACAATGTCGAGTTGGATTACTGTCATTATTTTCGAAAACTGAAGACTGATTTTGATTGGGATTGCGGTACGCGAGAGCTTCCAAGAGAACAGGAATTGTAGAGGGTAATGGAGCTTCTACACATATTCTCACGGGTGGCCGAGAGGAAAATATTTTTAAATATTCTTTATTATATTGAGCATAATCGGACATATCTGAGACATAAATCACTACTCCAACCAAATCACTAACACGTAAATTCCGTTCATCCAGTATTCCTATGGTACAAAAAGACAAAAATGTCATCGTTATTATAATCACCTACTACGATGTATCATGAAAGAACTCAAGAAAGAAAGAAAGAAAACTTACGCAAAAGAGAATTTAAGGCATTTTTCATAGGATTGACGGCTTCCGTGATGTTGTTGGTGCTATTACTATTACTATTATTTAAACTTTGACCATCATCTCTACGATTTCGTTTATTATTAGTAAGGAGTCCATTATCGTGAATTCCCATTATCCAAAACCAGCCTCCCGGATTGCTAGCAACAGATACGAACGGGGAATAAAGTTGAGGATAATCTACAAGGACATAAATGAAATATCATCGATGTTAAGATAATTGTATTAACGCACTCTAAACAGACATAGATGATGGACAAATCGACAACCGATAGAAGTCTAAATTATTGTTGTAGGTATTGTTTTGCAAATTTTCTTTGTATTTTTCTTTGTTTTTTCGTACTTTGAGTTTGGCACGGACAATTAGTTTGAGTTGGTGTTGTCACACTAGAAGATGGCGAGGGTAAAGTAACACTAGACATTTGGTTTTCTATAAAATTTAAATCGAGTTGCTTCCCAGTTGATTCTTTCATTGTTTTTTCTTCAACAACTGGTTGCGTGGGTGTTGTAGATGACGACGATGATGATGGAAGAAGAGGCGGAGTATCAGACGAAGCTAAACTCAAAGGTATCGAACTAGAACTTATGCTACCTTTCAAAGCTGTTTTTATACGATGGTTGCAAATGATTGCTTCATTACTGACTCTACACTTATTTTGATCGTCCTCATCTTCTTCATCATCCTCATCTTTTTGTCCATGATTTTGGCTACAAAGTTCCATATGACCATCACAGCAGTCAGCAATGTGACACTAAAGCAGACAATCAAAGTTTTTATTTTTAAAAAGAATCAAACAACAAGCATCATAATGTTTACAATAGTGATAATTAAATTATTAGCTGGGCTTGTTAAAATTAATGATAAAATAAAGTTCCCAAGTGTTGCTGTACCTCAACTAAATCAGATAAATAGTCTAAAGGAGTTTTAACTTTAACTGACAGGCCGTTCAACATATTTTTTTGCCTTGTGGAAGCAGAAATTACGGATTCAATTGGCTCATCATTTATTGGCAACTCATTTACAGCCTCTGCTCCACATTCCGTTGTAGGTGTTAATGATTCCTTATCTAGTTCTGATTTATGTATTGTTGCCTGAAACATTTAAAAAAAACGATTCAGATGAGGTCATATATTTTTATTAAATGTCATTATTTACTATACAAATCAGAAAGGCACTTAATAAACAAAAAGTGAAAACGTAATTGTACATCACAAGTTAGCCAACGGTGCTCAACAATTTACAAAACAGGAATATTAAATGATAAAATGTGTACTTTCATTTTTGAGAAATAAAATGATTAAATTAATACGATATAATATATAAAAACAATGCAATAAAGGTAAACATACTCAAGTTTTGTATAATGTGGTACATACAGAAAAATAATAATATAAATTGAAGAGTTGATGAACTTACAGTCTTTTTGACTAGATGCATTTTATTGAGTTTCAAATATCCTACGGGTGCAAAGGCATCATTCGAGTGAATCACTTTCTCATATTCATCTCTAAAAACATAAGATTCGGGGCATGAGATCGACAGAATGGATAATGTGGATTTTTATATATTTTATACAGAATAAACGACCTTTCATATTTTATAAATCACAACTTACAGGACAATTGCTTGTTGAAAAAGGGGACAGTCAAGAGTAAATGTTTCATATTCTCCACCTTCTCCACAAACATTGATACCATATTTCTTCTTCTGTAAGCGTTTAAAAATATTTACGGAATGGATTATTTGTACTTCATTTAAATTACGCCATCTGCTTCGTGGAAAAAGATTTTCAAGTAAAAGATAATGATAATCCAAAGGCTGACAAACTTACACCACTCAGTAGCATTTTTTTCATTTCGGTAATTGTCTGACCAAGGTGTACATCAGGGTCCAGACCTAAAGAGGCAGTTTTGACTATTTTTGAAGAGAACATACAAATTAGATTCAGAAAAAGGATTTTCCCACAAAAACCTCAACGACAGATCTTACGCCTTACTGATTCATGCAGAAGATAATACAATATTGATAATAAAAACTACAACTAAATTAACTTCATTAATACAATTGCAACTTACCGATAATGGCATTTATTCCACAGTCGATCATTTCTTGTAAAAGTTCTGACTGGTCTCGTCTCCACAAATAGGCCAAGCAAACACAACCTAGTCGAGTACACCTGGGAGTAGATAGTTACATCACATATCAAAATGTGAATCCACTATAATATAATCTAGCGTCTTTATAAATGAGACACAAATTATTGATAGATTTTTATACATACATGTATATGTATATAAAACGAACATAAAAGTTAAGGAAAATAGGCTTACACATTCTCTACCCTTATTCTCTGATAATCTGATAAAATAGCACCTACAGCAACTGGTATGGTAAAAAAAATCATTATTATCAAATTAAATTCATTCTTTACTCTCGCGACATTAGAATACTTCTTGTATATTTAAACAACATTCATAATATTGTGAAATTAGTTGCATACATCATGCACACAAATATTTTATGCATACCTGCATCAAAATCTATATTTTCCTGCAAATAAAATGAAATTAAAGGAAATTTAGTCACGATATCTTGTATTAAAATACCATACAGGACTTAGAGAGAGTGAAGTATTAGAAAAAAAGTTTAAAACAATATCAAATTTAATACAATTATTATTTAATGGAAAATACGAAAAACGTACCTTAACATCGAGAAGAAGGCGGTACAAATCTTCAACTTCGTCACCATCAGTCGGATAGTATTCTTTTGCCTGAATAAGAGCATTGCCTTCGATTTTCCTCCGAAACAATGGTAAACCCAGGGCGTCCGAATACAGGGCTATACCATCATGTCCTACTGTTTGGTACATGTAACTATCAATTTCATCTGAAAAAACAGTGACATAAATATGATGTAATAAACATTTCATGACCATTTTCAATACAGTGCTGTAATAATTATAAATTCAATCAACACAAATGTTTAAATTTTATATGTTCGATACGACGTAACTCACCTTTTTCTGTTGGTTCCAGATTGGCCAAAGCAACAATTTCATGCCCAGCCGCAACACACTGCATCATATTGTAGCAACTGTCTTTACCACCACTTATCAAAGCAACGACCCGCATTGTTGTAGATATATTATGAGGATATTTAGTTTTACAAAGAATTAAAACTCAACCGATACAATAAATATAATATTGTACAGAGGAAAAAAGGATTCGATTGTGTATATATTTATTCTCTCTGTAGATCAACTATCTATATATGGACTTTGTTGACTTTCTTTGCTAGAAATATATATATATTTATATTTGTGTTATAGTCAAGATTGATTCTAGATTTAAAAATTAAATCACTAATAATGTATTATAACACACTATCTATCTAAAATTCCAGTTTGGATGATGAACACGTTAAATGGGGATGATAATATAATATCTATAATACCTAATGTATTCTCTAACTATAAAAAAGGAAAGGGGGAGGGGGGAAGAAAAAATTAAAACAAAAAATAAATAATAATTAATTAATATTGTTTATGGAGTACGAAATAAGGCGAAATACGAAGTTTGTTTCCCCTTCTTGGAGAAAGAAATGTGGTGGAACAGATATTGACGTTGTCAAGTTGAAAACACGGAGGTTGTAAATTCATTTCTAAAAAATGAAACAAATAAAGCAATGTGATTAATTTCCAACGTTTAAATTTTAGTAGCTAATAAAACAGATATTATATCAACATCATTATGAAGGACTACAGATATAATTTCAAATGGAAAATACATAATGCTGTTTTATTATATTACGAGGATATTTTTATTCTCAGCTTTGACTAATTTATTTTCCTCTACAATTATAAATAAATGAATCTTCCCCCAAACTATAATCATGTCCACAATTTCTGTAATAATTTCTTCGCTTATATAACATAATAACATGATATATTATTTTAAATGTACTTCATTTAAACCGCAAAACTATTACATACTATTATGAAATTGAAACACACAACACACTACAAACACACACACAAACGTTACTTTACTATTCCCTATTCTACTAATATCCTTTTAACGATGAGTTTATAATTGAAGTCAAGTAACAAATAACAATTATTATGCATGTAAGTATACATTTACGTATAAATATTTTATATATTATACCTATATATTATATATCTGTGTCTCAACTATAACAAGAAACTAAGATCAAAGCTTCAAACTAATGACTTACTTGTGCATTAATTAGTGTAAACACACACTAAGATTCCAAAAGTAAAACTTTCAATCCGACGTCTGTAGTTATTTTACTATAATATTATAAGTTGTACAATGGTGATAAATGTTGATTAATTTTGGTAGAAATAATATTACAAGTACAAGTACAGAGATGGACGATGAATTTCTTCTTCAAAATTTGTTAAGTACTAGCTTATAATTCCGATATTTATGTCTGGTCTGGATTTGATTAGGATTATAATATTATTATGATGTTTTGTTGTTCCCGATAGACAAATAATAGAGGCAGACGAGGAGAACAGAGAGAGAGAGAGAGAGAAAAATACACTATAACATTATTGACAGTGGTATATTAAGTAACTACGATAAAAAATACCCACACACACAATTAAATCTACAAATACGAACGAACGAGATATTATTATTATTATTATTTTGTATTTTGGTATAGGGCTTAGATTTTGAAACAGATTTTGTAGAACAATAATATGTATTTAAAATTTTTAAATGCGAAAGACACGATGATTATGATTACAAAGGATATTTAAAAACTACGATAGAGATGATAATAATAACGGAATTTTCAAAAATTTGAATAATTATCTATTTAACCAGCCGTGTATAGTCGTGTTTTATATATATTCAACTTGCTATAATATTTGATGATGTTTAACTATGTGATTCGTGTATGTCTGGTGGGAGCTCTTGGTAAAAGTATGTATTTTGCAAAAAAAGTTCTTGTATTTTAGCTATTCAAACTTCAACTTGAGTTATATACGGTAGAGAGCTGTAAGTATGGTTTTGCAACTGAATAGTAAAAATGTGCAGTGTATGAACTCCCCACATACTCCAAAACACAACCATTTTTTTAGCTTTTTATTAACATTATTTTTCAGTAATTTTTTGTAACACAATATTTTTTCCTCGTATTGAGGTTAATCATCAATTCATCATTTAAGTACATTTTGTCTAAAACTATAATCATAGTACTTACACTTGTACCTATATATGTATTTCATTATTTCATGTCATGGAACGTATTTAAATTTTAAATAGCTAACTATATACTTGTACATACTTTATTAATTAAAACAGTACAATCTGCGACTTACTATTTTAAACTTTTAAACGGCATCACTTTAAGTATGGCTCAAAATTGTATTGATTAAGTCTAAGTCTATTGTGTTTTTATTTTTTATGTACGTGCTTGATATACATATACTTGGATACAAAATTACGAACGAAATAGGATAATAATGAGTACTTCTTTTATTACTTAAAAAAACACTCCATGCTATGTGTATTAAATGTATAACATTCTTTTGAGACTTAATCACTATACTAAATAGAATAATATATTATTTTTAGTTTATACATATTTAGTACCAGTACCAGGCAGTATTTTGAAGCCTCTGTATAAGTAAGTAAGTACATACATACATATCTGTTTTCTCTTTTTGGCCTGTCCTGTTGACACTTGTCACTTGTGTAGGGTCAAGGACTAGGACAAAAATTTTAATACCAAGAAGTAATAACATTAAAGCGATATAACATTAATTTATTTTCGATAGTATAAGTACATACATACACAGTTAGTAGTAAGTAATAATATGTATGTACACAGTACACATGTAGTAATCTGTGTACTGTGTACATACATGTTATGTATGTACGCAGAGGACACACCGCTTAGAAAAGAGCTATAAAAAAATAAATAATAATATACTTATGGTTATAATAATATACATATTATGTATTATGCATGTACTTATATTCCATGCCAATGCATGTGTATACTTATACAAAAAAAAAATGAAAAATGACATTAACGTTTCTCACATGTCATTCTCATTCTTATTCATTTTGCTGTATTATTTATGATATAAGTATGTATGTATTTTTGTATGTAGATGTGTGTGTGTGTGTGTGTGTGTGTGTGTGTGTGTGTATAAGTGTCAGATTTTGTGTCAGGCCTCACTGTAGATAATTTCTCCTTGATATCGAGGAAGACGAGACGTTTTAGTATTGATGAGATCTCCGATATCCGAGAATTCTTTTAGGACATGGTCCAGCATTTCCTTGGTGTGTGAGGCACTCATACAAAAACGAATTCGTCCCTCAACAAGTGGAGTTGCTGGGAATCCAACACCAACGAGAGCGACTCCACGCTTAATCATTTCTCGAACGGTATAAGTAATCTTTGTGGGCATGTACAGGGCGACCGGGACCACAGGTGAGTCATCATTGCCGTAGACGACAAAGCCCAACTGTTTTAGCTTTTGACGAAAGTATCTCGAGTTTCGGGCCAACTGATGAATCCTTCGAACTCCCTCGTTACTCCCATCTTCTCCCATTATAATTTTCATTGAGGTGAGGATTTGTTCTGCGACTGGAGCCGACATTGCCCCTCCATAAGCATGAGCATGACTCGTCGCCCTCAGCATTTGGATGAACTGGCGAGAGCCAGCAATGTAACCACCAGCTGAACCAAAACTCTTGGTAAATGTTCCCATGAGAATGTCCACATCTTTTGGATTAACACCCCAATAATCACAAACTCCACGACCTCGCGGTCCCACTGCTCCGATACTGTGTGCTTCATCGAGATATATGTAAGCCTGTACATAAGAAACTGCATTGAAGTTTTCAAATACCGGAAATAATCCCTTATTATATTATGTACAACATACATTTACAATTGCATCTCAAAATGTAATTATCAAATGTCGTTATAATCATGCACAACAGATAAACAAGAAAACTATAAAAATAGTATCAAATATCAATATTATTATCAATTGTGGAGACGCTTACTACTTACTTTATATTTACGCTTAAGGTCAACGACCTCTGGAAGTCGCACGATTGAGCCCTCCATGCTATAAACGCCTTCAACAACAATGAAAATCTTGTCCCATGGCAAATTTGTCTTTGGTCGTCCTTTAATGATTCCTTCTCGTAACCTCTTTTCTAAACTTTTCATGTCTGGAAACATAGCAAATGAGGATAAAAATAATTTAAACTCATCATATGTTGTATTTTATAATTTATAATCGTCCATGTGCTTTGATTCCTTTCATAATTTTTGGTAGCTTTGTGTAAAAAAGTAAGGTAAATATATTAAAAGTTGAACAATATGATAATATAGCATATCTAGAAAAAGGTAGAGAACTCACTGTTATGCTTAAAAACACGGATGGTGGCACCGGAAGTTCGTAGTCCCAAAATAATTGAAGCGTGATTCTTCTCATCGCTAATGACCAAACAACCTTTGTTCAAGATACACGGTAAGTTCATGGAATTTGTGGCAAATCCCATTGAGCAAGTGATGGCATCCTCAGTTCCTACAAATCGAGCTACTAATTTATCCAAAGTGTCTAAATAATGAGCATTGCCGAGCTCTTTCCGTGTACTCGCCGAACATATGCCTGTAAATAAACCGATATATGTATGAAGTATACATTGAAATCGAAGCGAAACAATCTCTCATTAAGCACCACATGAGTGTCTATTTACCAACAAAAAATGTTTTACCTAAATTACACTTACGATTATCCTTTACTTTTTTTGCGGTTTAAAAGTTAATTTTAATTAAATTGAATTACCTTGCTTGTGAACTATGGCGATGGCATCTTGAGCGCATTTTCCTTGGTTCTCTGCAAACCCCAAATAATTATAGGAACCCATGTTAATGCACTCAATTGTCTTTCCGGAGTACCTTTAATCAAAAATTCGGAATTAATTAAACATGTTAACAAACCAATTAATTAAAACGTGTGCTGCATGCCTGTATGCATATTATTATTTAGATACGCACCGCACGTAGGTACAAGCAGACACTTTTTCTCATCAAGGATTAAGGATAATAGTATTAAATTATAATATTATTAACAAGTACCTATATAAAATGTTAGTGAAAAAAAAAAACTCTACGGCATTCTAAGTGTCACCATCGAAAAGAGGGGGTCGAAATTAGTAGAAAACCGTTTCCGCACGATCAGGATTATACCGG
>JAQIVE010007435.1:0-10451 GCA_034698285.1 Sminthurinus bimaculatus
TGTCCCTCACTATTTAAATTGCTTGAATTTACCAGCTTGCTTATGAAACCAGACAGTTCATCGTGACATACAAACTTGACATTTTTCAGAAACTTTGCCATCCGAACATAATTTTGACACGCTTCTATGTGTTGGCACTTTGAGTTGTAGAATGGGACAGGTTTTCTCCAAAGTTTGTTAATCTTTTTACAATCCTTTTCACAGATGTCTTTGTCATATAGAACTCTGCCCGCAAACGGCGTTCGGAAAACATCGGAATTCACTGCTTGGTCGAACATTTCCAGACCTTGTCTTACAGTTCTGCATGGAGCACCGATTTCGACATAGAATATTGTGACAGCCTTATCTTTAATTTTCAAAAAGTCCTTTAAATACTTCCAGTCCGTCTCAAAAGGAAATTGGACCGCATACTCGGCTTGAAGCATTCCCAGATATCCGTTTGTGATGATCAAACCCATCAATAGCCAAAAGGTGAAGATAATTTTCCAAACGGCATTTGTACCAGATCTTTTTAAGGACAAACATGGATCGTCTTTCTCATCAGGTTGTTGTAACAGAATCCTCCAAAGTTTCTCCAACAGTTGTACGGAAGACCTAGCAAGTATTTTCCAAGGCGATTGATAGAATTTTTTTGAATTATAAATTGATGGTACATAAACCAATGCTAGAAAAAAGCAAGTTGTTGCCATGACGACGAGCAAGAAAAACCAGACGGGAGGTTGAAAGGGCGAAAAAAAGATGCCCATTGAGGATTTTACTTGATGAACCGCGTCCGAGGTGATAAATTTGAAGGTCAAATCTCCAACGGGGAAAAAAGAATAGAATCCCTCAACAGGTATGTTGCGAGTATCTTGAAAGTCGATGAAATCACCTAACCCTTCATTCACCCGATTACATAAAGACACATTAAGGGCCGTCAGTAGAAAGTAAAGCGTGGAATTGTGGAGATTGAGAAGCCCCTGCCGATCGTCCTGTCGTTGTACAGCAACAGCAAACGGCGGACTGTATTTTGCGGACCATACGGTTGACGATTCTTCCAAATGAACCCACGTATCATGCATATATCTTGGGGTCAATAAAGTGAATGGATATCGAGAGTTATAATATGCATGATAGCGCTGAGTTTTTTTGATTTCTGTGTTATAAAGGGTCATCATTTCTTTGTAGCACATATTTGGTTTGTTTGGAAAAAAAACGGATGCAGGTAGTAACCACTGTGTAGATATATCCCGTGCAAAATTTCATTTTTGCCTTTTTCTCGATGCTCGACAAACAAGATAAAAGTACACGGCAGTCTTGTCCCTATATATAAAAATGGATAAGCTTTTTTTAAAAAGGAGTCCCATCCCTTTGACGCCCCGAAATTCGGTACTGAAGAATGTAATTGACAAAATAATAATGTGTATTTAGAAGGTTGTAGGTCTCCTACCGAAATGTAATCATGCATTCTTCTTTTCGTTTTTATCGGAATAACCTGCAGATCCAGCAAAATATTGATGTAGCATTTTAAATATTTTGGTGAGAGGTATTTAGGTAGCTTTTCCGACCTAACTTTTATTTCGGTCTCTATATTCTGAAAAATGGTATTGTCACACGTGATACAAAGTTTGGTGATACGTTTTGGCCCATCGATTACTGAGTAGTCAATTATCTCGCCATTCATCTCAATGAAATGGGTCCAGCACTCATCCTTGGCCATCATGTCAAGGATTATGTGATTGAGTCCGATGATTTGCAAATCTTTCGATTTTTGGTTGAGAGATACTGACAATGAGCTGCCATCTTTCTGAGCATTCACATTTGGGATCAAATGAAGTTGGATACACAGTAATGTCAAAATGTTGTGAATGCTGGCCATTTTGGAATGAAATTTTTCAAGTTTTTGTGCTCCGGTTTGCATTGTTAATTTTTGAGAACAACGGAGGACGAGAGTTTGTGGCGTATTAAAAACCGGAGTATCGACGTTTTTTTTGCAATCAAGAAATGGTTCGGGTTGGGTCGACTTTGATGCTCAGAAATTTTATTTAAGTACTCTGAGTGTTTATTGTAAGTTACGTACTTTTACTGGTTGAAATTTGAATTCAGAAACCCATAAATACATGCGTACATACCGTATTTGCTTTAATTGTGTGGCAGCATCAATAGTAGTTCTGCACCTTCAGTAATACAATACTTTGTGGATAAACTGAGAGCAACTTTTTTAAACGGGAAAATTTATTGCATCTCGTACTGCATACTTAAAGCTGTCGTATAATTCAAGCAAATACGTAATTATGTATAGTATATTATAGCATGACTTGGGTTGGGTTGTAATTTTTAATGCCTCGATCGCAGACCGCTTGACGTGCTCTCAAACAAGGATTTGATGAACCCTACCGCGTAAGAATAGGATGATTTGTAGCTTGTTTGCCCACGTGGATGTCTTTGGGTCAATAGAAAAGTTGTAGACCCTCATTTGTGGGGCCACTTTGTTTTGGTCGCCGTGGAATTTTTGGAAGAATTATCCTGGAAATAGGGTCAACCGACGCAGAGGTCGGTCGCAAAGGGGCAATTACCGATGTGATAAATTTGAAGGTCAAATCTCGAACGGGGAAAAAGGAATAAAGCCCCTCGGCCGGAATATTGCCAAAGTCATGAAAAACGACCTTCAATGTCATGGACATTTCGTTATAACTTGTATAACTGGATAAGGACACATTGAGGGTCGTCAGTAGAAAGTAAAGCGTGGAATTATGGAGATCAAGAAGCCTCTGCCGTTTTTCCGTTTTTCGCTTTATCCTTGTAAACGGTGGGCTGTATTTTGCAGACCATGTTGCGGCCGAAACCAAAATCTTAAATCTTGATCTAGATGCTATCGAAGTGAAGGGATATCTATAAGTGTAATACGCAAGATAATTTTGAGGTTCCTTGATCACTGTACCGTAAATGGTCATCATTTTTATATAGCACCCAGTTGGTTCGTTTGGACAAGAGAATGGATGATAACTCTGGCAGTTAAGCGGGTTTTTGGGTTGATGTACATATATTCCGTGTACGATTTCATACGTGTTTCGGTCATGATCCTGGATGAACAGGATGAAAGCCGGAGATTTTTGAGTCAACTCTTGCCATAATTTATTGTCCTCCCACAATTGAGCTGCCGGTACCGGCGAGGATGAACTTTGACAACAAAATAGGGTAAACTTGGCACCGTGTAAGAGCCTCAAGTCCCCCACTAAAATGGTCTTATTTTCCAGATCACCTTGGTTTGGGCTGTCTTGAAGTGCGACGTTGATGTAGCATTTTAAATATTTTGGCGGGAGATAAGTCGCTAGCTTTTCGGACTCGAGTTTTATTTCTTCTTCACTTTTTGGAAAACCAGTGTCCTTACAGTTGGTACAAATTTTGGTGATAAGTTTTGGTCCGTCAACCATTAGGGAGTAGTCAAAATTGCGCGATATTTGTACCAAATGGGTCCAGCACTCGTCATTGGCCATTGTTGCAAGGATAAGACGATTGAGTCCGACAACTTTGAGATCTTTTAACGGTTGACTAAGATATATTTTGTTGGAATGGACTTTTGGGATCAAACAAATTTTTAACCAAAGAAATATCAAAATGTTGTAAATGCTTTTTTTGTTGAACATTTTGAATCTGTATTTTTTCTACGGTTTAATTTTGAGCTTACGGCTAAAAATACGTAATATCGTATTTAATTTAAATCTTGTGTAGGTACATACCTGATCAAACAGGGATTTAGGTTGGATTGATCTAGATGCTTGAATTTCGATCAACCAGAGTGCTCTCGAACACGGGTCGAAATAATACTTTATCATTATCGTGAAATTTTTTAAAATGGGGCAGGCAAAACATTTTCTATGGTTTTTTTTATTGTATGTATCATTGATTCATGAGATTCTTGTGTAAATATTTACGGTCCAAGTAGATACATATTAAAGAAGACTCTTCAATCCTTTTAAAAGTCAATGATAGATCGAACATTTATTGATTCACACGATTTTCAATACTTTTTGACACATTATTACGCACGATGAAAAAAAATTGACGATTTGAAAATTTAGATGATTAAACTTATACTTTTTGTAAAAGTATTGCATCTTCTATCGGCTATTTAAATGAACAGTCCCTTAGAAAAAAATCTCATCAAATCTAATGATAATTTGGTGAGATTTGACAACGTTGACAATTTTTGAGGAGATTTTCATTAATTATTTTCAAATCTTATCAAAATTTCATCACATTTTGGTAAGATTTTTGACCAAAAACGTGACTAAGTTTTATGAGATTTTTTGACAAGATTTTTTTCTAAGTGGTTTCTAAGTCTATTTTTACATATTTAATAAATGATGACTTAAATTTTAGCTTCGCAATCTATTATTTATTTAGCGTGGAGAAAGTAAAAATTGAACCCCAACTTACGGATAATTGAAAAAAAATTGTCTCATTGTAAATTGAAAATTAGCAAAAAATTTACAGTCTCTTCAAAATGTATTTATAAGCTTGACCAAGGATTTTAGATTGATGGCAATTTTCCTTTGTAACTGATTCCTCCGCTGAGACCCCTGGCTCCAATATTCGTCACCTCAAACAAAGCTCCGGCATCGGGCTGACTTGCCCGTTGTTCCTCAGACACTCCAAAGGTCCCTGAGGTCACATACAGAGTGTCAAGATTTGGTCCGCCAAAGGCTGCACTCGTTACAGAGTTTGTGTGCCCGGCAAAGTTTATTTCATCAACGACTTTGGCGGTTGTAGAATCGATTTTAAGAACCTACAGAAAAGGCCATTTTTTCAACAAAATATGTGCATTCCATTTCTTTTTTCGGTATTTATTTTTAAAAAATATTTTTTAATATTGAGGGGTCAAATTTTTGCTTACCTTTCCCACGCCAAAAGTTGCCACCCACAAATTATTCGACGAATCGATGGTCATACCGTCGGGAAGTCCCTCAATCCCGCTTTTTTTAAAGTCCACAAGCAACTGTTGGTTGCTCAAAGTTCCGGTGGTCAGGTCAAAGTCAAAGGCGTGAAGTTTGTAGACCATGGAGTCAATGTAGAAAAATTTTCTGTTGTCACTCGTCCATGCTAGACCGTTGGACAAGCTGAGTTTGCTCACATGACTGGTCAGTTGACCGTCCAGTCCGAGCTGAAATAAATTGCCTTTTTCCATGGTAAACGCTTCCAGCGATTTAACATTTTCCATTGTTCCTACGATAAAGAGTAGAATTTTAAGTTATGTTTTTATCGGGTCATATAATGCATAAAATAAATACCTTTTTATGCTCGTAAGGTTGTCTACCTGCCCAAAGTCGTCCCAGAGCGTCGCACTTGCCGTCGTTAAACCGAGTTCCAGGAAAATCGTCTACTGTAAGAATTTCCGGAATGGAGGTCACTGGAGTGACCTCTTGTCGAGATTGTCCATCCCACTCCAACAGACGAATGGTCGGACCGGTGGTGACCACATATTTGTTGGCCTGACCTTCAACAGGTACGATTAAACTGCATTCTCGGTCTAAAATAAAAAACAATGGGAATTTTCAAAACTGAGCCAAAATTCTATTTTATCATTTCTGTTTCTGTTTATCATTTTTTATTTATAGAATAAACAATGACAAAATTTAAGAAAAATGTTTTTTATACCAACGGAAAACTTAGTATCTTCTCCAGTTGACGGTTTATACCGACGGAAAGAGGAATCCTCGATTTGGTCCACGTACAATACTTCCTGTCGCTCGGCGTCCTGAAACAAGGATAAATGAGCAAGAAAAATTATGAAATAAAAGTTACCCTTAAATTAAAATTTCATAAAAATTGGATGAAATTTTTGTGTATTTTACAATTTAAAAAAATCTCATAAAAGTTGTTAAGTTCTCTTATCGAAATTGAGTTCATTTTCTAGAAAAAAGTAGATTTAAAAATAAATTTCAATTGAGTTCATACCCAGTGAGGCCCTTCGCCCAAGGTGCAACCGCTTGCAACGGCCTTAATGTTAGCTCGAGACATGATACGCAATGATTAAATTTCGTTGGTTAAAAAAGCCTGTATTTTAAATGCTTTTGAACTCCAGGCTACGTTTGTCAAGTTCAAATGTACAGTGGCGAGTGGAACAATTGGCGATGAGTTTAGTGATATGTGATAATCTATGAGCAAAACTGACACTTGTGGGTAGAGTGTAGAGTTCAGTTGTACTTACAGACGTAATGTGATATTTGCTGCTGGAGAGATTCAACTCAAGAGTGTTTATGTGTTTATGTATGTTTTTCATCTCATAGACAACAAATTGGGTAGGGCGACAGACGTAGGGATTGAGTGGATAAAAAATAAACAGCAGCATTGCCATTACCATAAACCTAATAGCCTTGGATGGGACTGGCGATAAATATAATTCTGTTTTATACAATATGCGCATTCACATACATAGTATGTGTACAATATGTAACTATCGAAGAGATTCAGATATGTAATATGCTTTGATGAATCAACCCCTGGGATAAAAATTCCTTGCATTGGCTAAAATTGAGTTTAATGTAAGTAATGAAAAATTAGATTTCAGCTTTTAAATTTATAAGAGTGGATTAATTGAGTTTGAACAGTCAAGGCTTGTGACATTGTGTCTCGACTAAACTCTACAAATTTTGACAAACTCACAAATATTCTGTGGCATTTTAATGAAGGCGTAATTTAACGTCAATAAAAATGCAGACGATGGCTTTAGCTTCTAGTTCTGCCTTAAACGCGATTTTCTTGCTTTTGAAGTTAATTTTTTTTATGCTTGAAATACTATACCAGTAACTGACAAAAATTACAAAAGCCTCAGAGAAAAATCTTGTCAAAAATCTCATCAAATCTTGTCAATTTTGGTAAAATATCATCCAAATTTCATCAAATCTGGTCAATTTTGGTAAAATATCATCGAAATCTCATCAAAAATTGTCAATTTTGGTAAAATATCATCGAAATCTCATCAAATCTTGTCAATTTTGGTAAAATATCATCGAAATCTCATCAAATCTTGTCAATTTTGGTAAAATATCATCAAAATCTCATCAAAAATTGTCAATTTTGATAAAATATCATCGAAATCTCATCAAAAATTGTCAATTTTGGTAAAACTTCATTAAAAATTGTTGAAATTGATTAGGTCAAATCTCTACAAATTGTCATGAGATTTGGTAACATGTTTTTGTAAGAGAAGATTGGTAATTTTTGATGTGATTTTCATGATATTTCAACAAAAGTTGATCAAAGTTGATAAGATTTTCGACCAAAATCCAGGTATCATTTCAATGGCTACAAAAGTTTTACAAAATTTTTTGTAAAATAAAAAGGCATCAAAAATCAAAAGGACGAGCAGCTTAACTTGAAATCATCAAAGAAGTTATCTTAGCCTTTGTAGTAGTTACTCCCATGCTCCTCTCATCTTATGATTTTTTGGGGGGTGATGAAAAAGCCAAAATTTCTGGATAATTCTTATCGCATGTTCTCTTAATAAAATAAACCAAATTTCAAATGTCCCTGTCCAAAAGGGGGCCAAGAGTCGTTTGACTCCTTCCAGGACAAGGTTTAATATGGAAAAGAGAATGGCATAGCCAAAAATCTGGAAGACGAGCCGACTCTGTGGATTCTTCAGAGAGAATAGAAATTCGGGCCCCTCTTCACCTTCCGTACCAGCAGACGGTTGATTCTTCTCCTTTTCTCCCCACTTTTTCTTTCTATGAAAAAGCGAATTCTTGGAAAAGGAATTGTACTTGTTGATCATCTGTTCAAGCGTTTCTTTTGTATACAGGTTGTCCAATAACTTGACCCAGTCATCCCACATGGGGTGAATCCCGCAATTGACCATGCGACTGAACACGAGATACATGGCATTCACCTGGACTACCGAAAAATTCCACATGTCCATGACTGTTCCGATAAGTTCTTTTCCGATTAGCCAGTCGTATCTGGCATAAACTCCATCAACAGAGGAAAAAACATCTTGAAAAATCCGGATCGTGTCTTTGTAATTAATCATTACTGGTTTCCCTATTTTGCTCTTTTTATACCTCGACCCTCGTCGCATCAAGTAGTAGTGGTATTCATATTTCAGAAATGCGGTCCCACTCCCTTTAATATTATCCAACACAATTTTTCTATCCTTTAAACCCTCCAGATATTTGATACCATAGAAAGCCGAGAAATTTCCCCTCATCAGCCAGTACATTGTAGTTTTATTCGAGGGCAATACGATGGTAAAGTTCTGTTCAAACAGCTCCTTGAAGTTGTCAACTTGCTTCGGAGCAATATCGGTGATCAGCAAACTTTCAATGAAACCCAGGTAACCGTTCGCGATAACGGTGGTCATTAGACTCCAAATCACGAGAAGGAGCTTCAGCCTCCCAGATCCTTGACCTTGCGTCAGCAGTACTGCTAGAAAAAAGAGGACCCATTCACCAAGAGTTTTGTTATTGTCAACATTGGTTCGATTACCGGTGTATTTGAAAAGGAGGGCCAGAATTATCAGGGAAATCAAGAGTCCGATCCAAACAAAATGATCCATCGGCTTGAGCAGCCCGGCGATTTCGACGCCCTCGGCGTCCTTTCGACTTCCGTAAAGAAAGTTGATGTAGGTGCTTGATATCGGGTAATGCAGACCGTTCGGTAAGATCTGTTTTACCAAACCTAAAGATAGTCCTGGAACATTTCCCTCTCTGTTTAACCAAGCATCGTCAAAATCCCCTTTTTTGGGAGTTGCGTTTAAGGCCCTAAAATATTCAATGATCATTTTTCGTTTGAAGAAGTTGGCAGATAAATAGTGCCTGGTTGGAATTGATCGAAGAGTTTGTTGTCTGATCATTTTTATTCGTTGTTCCGTATAGTCAAATTCATCCCCAAACAAGATGATGGGCACTCCTTGAAGGTTCGCGATAGGTGTGACTTGAACAAACTGTAAAATTTGGTGGATCAACATCGGGGATAGATTTTTAGAACAAACAAATCTTTCTTTAGAGCAATGGTAATATATTTTTTCGATATTGGACACCTCCAGTATTTTTTCCTTGGTCTGATTCTCCAAAACTTGAAACTGAATTTTGAAGATATTTTGCGGGATTCGCCACAAAATTTGATGAATAGCTAGGTCATCGATCCTCCAAACAGCGCTATCTACCTTGCTCGTTTCCAGAGGGTCCAGAATTGATGAGCAAAAGAGAAAATCATGCTCCAGTTTATCCTTGGTTAGCACGTGGGAAATAATGTAGGAGAAACAAGTTCCGGACCAGGTCCAATCGTTGAATTTCTTCAAAAATGTCGCCCTATTTCCCGCGTTGGTTTTCCAGGCCTCGCTATTTTCATGGGCAAAGTGGGCGGTGCAGGTCGAGCGCGGGAAGGATTCCTTCATTTTCTTTTCAAATTTTGCGTAAAACCTGCGATTTTGAATATTCTTGATCCAAGTTTTCTCGTCGATGTAAACGATGGGCTTTACCAGCTTTTGAATTTGGCGGTAAAATTGGGCCTCCCACAAGTGGTCGGTTTGACCCTGTCCGTCGTCGTTCCATTGGTCATTGAGATGATAGAGGACAAAGGTACAGAGACTGATAGTCGGCATTTGGAGGATATCAGGAAGGGTTGGAGGGTGAGTTTTGGAGATTTTTATCGGATCAGGTGGTTGACAGAAGGCCAAGATCATAAAGTTAGTGAGGTATACAAATTTAGTAAAAATGCTTGATTGAATCGCCATATTGATGCGAAAAATTTGTTATTGTTATTGTCAGTCAAATTGTTACCTACAGCAAATGCAGAGAAAAAATAATTGAGCTAGGTACAAAATGCTAGAAGAAAACTGAAAGCACATGTATTCTAAACAATTTGCTTTGTTGACAGAGTGAGCCATGAATCATGAATTTTTTAGTATTTTTAAGCAAACGTTTTGAAAACATGTTTGATTTAGTGTCATGTCCGATTTTTTTCAACATCAGCACGCTACTAAAAAATAACATTCTTGATTTTCTTGATATGTCATCAAAAGTTGATCAAAATCGATAAAATGTTTGGCTAAATTTGTAAAAAAGGGTAATTTGGTAAATTTTTTCGCCCAAAATCACGTCAAAATTTCAAGAGATTTATTTACAAGATAATTCATGAGACTTTGATGAAATGTCATAAAAATCTCATCAAAAATTGTCAATCTTGTCAAATCTCATGAAATTTTCATCAGGTTTGATTAGAGTATGGAATCTCGATGGAAACGAGGCTGAGATTTTTCTTTCGAGAGGCTCGAGGCTGAAATCTCGTAAACAAACCTCGAGCTTCGAGGTTTGAAATTTTCGAGTTTCTCAAAAAAAAACGAAATTCAAAATTTTTTCTTGCAAAATCAAAAAACCTCGAAGCTCGAGGTTCAATTCGAGTCCCTCGATTTGAGTAAACGAGGTTTATAGACGAGAGTCTCGACTCGTAACCAAGAGAACAAAATTGAG
>JAQIVE010007436.1:0-10450 GCA_034698285.1 Sminthurinus bimaculatus
AAACTTGGATTTTCCGCGCGCTGGAAAGGATTTTTAAAAACAAGGAGCTGAAAAGTTTTATCTTCAACTCCATGTATCTTTTTTACTGCACAATTTTATCGTAAAATCAATTTTTCATTAATAACGCATAAGTATAAATTAAACGGGTCATCCCTTTTAAAAAAATTTCATGAAATTTTGACACGATTTTGGTCAAACATCTTGCCAAATATGACCAATTCTTGGCGAGATTTTGATAAAATATGATCAAAAATCTTGTCAAATTTCCCCAAATTTTTATGAGACTTGATAAGATTTTTATCCAAGGAAAGGCAGTGTAATTTTGTTCGTATTTTTGTGGTTGCCATTTTATGACACTTTCAAAAATTTGAAAAAAAACTGGAACTTTGGATTTTTAGAGCCCATTTTGCCCCATTTGACGGTAGCCAAGCCAATACCAAACCCACGAAAAACCCGCATTTTATTAAAAGTACTCAAGGACATCTTTCAGTAGGTGGGAAACTTTTTGATACAAAACCGCGCAAGGGTACAAGCAACAAAATTAAAGACTGTCGTCAACATCTTTTCATCCTAATCTAAGTAAGTGCTGTTGACCTATAATGTTTAAATAATTCTTGACCTCGAAGACTTGATTTCAGACATCGCCTAAATTTCGCCCTAGTTATCAATCAGACAGTACGTTTTTCGTTGGTATTGCTCGAGCAATACCAACTACAAACCCAAGAATCTGTCAACTGCAGACCACCCTAGACATCGAACATCACGACTCAAAGAAAACGACGTGCAGATAACCTTTCATTTTTACGGGAAAAATATTGGAAAATTCCAAAACTGTGGAAAATCGACCTTCAAATGTCCAAACCGTTCAAAGCGGATACTAAACAGATTTTCATCAAGGAGCAACTGTGTTATTTGCGATTTTTTTTACCAAACTTCACAAACATCAAGGGGAAAAGTTCCTTGTTGAACACGATTATACAACTTTTCCCAGGTTGGTCCCAAAATCACCAAAATTCCGCCATGAGATTAAAGCCAACAAGGTAAATTGGCACAATCAGTGTAGACACCCAGAAATATGGAACGAATTCAAACCCCTATTGAGAATAATTCAATTCGGTGACGCACTTATTCAACCTGCATGCGATATTCTAATGGCTTATATCAAAAAATACATTTATCTGCATATTAAACTGGTTCATACTACTTCGTAAAGTAAATCGGGAAAAATTGTCACCAAGGCTTATCAACGATGATCCTTTAAGTTGGAAAAAACCTGACAAAACAAAAAACGTGATCAAAGGCGATCACAGGGAAGTTGCGGCTAAAGCTCACCGGGCAAACAACGTTTATTGGCTCCTTTAACAACGATTTTGGTTTGAAGTTTTGTGGAACCCAATTTGAACTTGTAACCATTGATCTAACAGTGAAACCATTTGAAATTATGGAATATCAGTGCTCTTTTTTAAAGCAGGGACAACGGTATTTAAACCGCGGAAACATCTGAAAGACAGAAATGTAAGCTGAGCCTAACCTAGAAGCAGCATGAATTCACTGCAGTTATCCGTGGAATCGCTGTCCGACAAAATCAGTCATGAGACTACTATCATCATCTGTAAGAAACGGGTCGTAAAACTGTGCCAGCAAAGTTCGTCAAGTTTTGACTCTTATTCAATCCTTGGGAACACAATAAACTATAACCATGAAGTACTTTTTGTCTGAGGTCTAAATGGTCCACGACCCAAGGTTCTTGTACCAAAAACTACGTTTGAAACATTATAGAAGCATTTTGGGACTTGAATTTTGAACTCCGAAACTTCAAGTTCTTCGAGGTCAGTTAACATCTTAGAGGTCGAAAATTAAATCAGTCGTGTGTGCAAGAGCCATCGTTGTATGACTTTGTTGTACAGGAACAGCGATCTTCGAACCGAGGAAAAAATCTAAAAGACGAAAAGATGACAACCTAAATCTGCAAGGATAGTAGGAAAAAGCTAAGACTTTATCAAAAATAGCGCCATCTTAAAAAAGGGTGGTTCTTTTGAAATAAACTTAGTTGTATCGGAAAAATTAAACTAATATGGGTCCAATGTCAAGAAAACGGGCACTTAACAGATTATCTTCTTTCCGATGATACATATGTTGCATATGTTCCCTCTTTAAACACGATTTTGCCAACTCTTGAAGAAGAAACGATCAAAGTACAGAATATCAAACGAGACGTGTCTAAATGATAAACAAAAACAGGACCTTGTATTTGCTACATGATAGCGTTTTATACCCTACCATAAGTATTGGGACTACTTTAACATAGATAGATGTCTCTAGTATCTTCTAACTGTTTTGTTACAATCATGGTTACTTTGTTAAAAAACGGGAAATTAACCTTCTTTGAATGCAGAAACACATTGTTCATCACTATGGACTATGGACCTTCTTTATTTTCTTAGAGACGTAGGTTTTGATATTGTCAACAGTATCTCTCTTCTTGAGCGCCTATATTCAAAATAGGTCCGGACCATTTTAGAATACATCGTGAAGATGCTGACTTCAGAAGGTTAGTTTAGGACCCTATTTTAGCCACCAATATTACAAGCTCTAATTGGAAGGAGATCACAGTTTTGACCAAATTCAAAATACAGTTCTTTCTACAGTTATCTTGATAAAAAGTAAACACTGGGACTCAAAACGTTTGTAGATTTGCTCATCTCTGATACGTTATTCCTTCATCTTGTAGGTTTGGGTTTTTTGTATCTAGTTTCGCAACCTGAAGTGGTTGGAGTTGGAACAAAAATATCCATAAAGTGCAACACCTTGCTTTAAGAACAAGTATCGTTGATGCATCAAGGTTGTCTCAGAAAAACAGAATTGATAGAGAGGCGTCGCTCTATCAAAACAGGTGTCTAAGGAAAAAAATTGGAAATAGTTGCGGAAATAGACAGTGTTTAGTAGTCAGTAGTACAGGTACATTTTCTTAGAAGAACGGGATTATTATCGAGGAGTATTTACGGCAAGTCTTTGCGGATCATCGAATAGAATTTTCGTAAACACACCAAGGTTCACTTTTGATCCAAACACTTGTACATTGTACGTATTTACGGTACCATTCTTTTAGGGATCTAGTGACCTCAAAAGAAATAAATGCGCAGTATGTATTTACACACTTCGGAACTACTCAAAGACATCTTGACGATACCCCGGGCACGACCGTCCCTGCAATCTAACCTAACTCGCTTTGATGTAACAATGGTCTAAGCAGTCGAACTTCCTTAGATGATACGGGATTCCTCAACGCTTTAAAGCTGTTGTGTTAGTAAAAGTATCAACCGAACTCTCTGAAACCTGAATCATCTGAATCGCCGAACAGGAAAAGGATTCTTCAACTATTCTCCGAGGCAATATGGGATTAAACGACCAATGGTTTTACGGTGAAGCTGGTTAGAATACAATCTACCACAATGTTTTGGTTGTTATGTGGAGACTGTGAAATCTTAGTAGTTACGGGAAATCATCACGTTGATTCGGGAATAATTTTCATCAACTCCTGCGACCTCATTAAAACTTCGACTTTGTGTTCAAACCTGATCTATGCTTTGTGTTAAGGAAGTGCCAAGATCTATAACAAATATTCCTTGACGATTTTGAGGTCACGTTACCTCTCAAGAATCTATTCTTGGTACTCTGAGGAAAACCTCAGAAAACAAGTGTGCGGGATCAGTAGGACCAGTAATTCTTCAGCCGAACGAGTTGATTAATTAAATGTAACTAATTTAAACGTTATTAAACTGGATACAATCGACAACAAGGCGAGTCAGTTAACTCACGGTGGTAATAAAGGGTGCTGATCAAGATTACTCATAAAGATACTAGGTCGAATGTGGCCTTCAAGATAAAGCAGCTTTAACAGCTTCATTGCACTTCAAACTGTTCTTTACACTTTAAAAAAAATACAGCAATTTTTTTGCATGCTGATATCTTAGATGAACTGGATTATTGTCAACAAGGTGTTACGACGAATCTTGCAAATAATTGAATTGAATTCGCCTTCACACTGTGTACACTTTTGAAGCAAACAAATAGATGTGAGCCATCATTTCATAAGGGATCTAGTGAACACAAAATAAAAAAATTTGCAGTATCTACACACTTCAAAAAAACTCCAAGATATCTTGACGATACTGCAAGCACGGCCGCGCTTTCAACCTAATCGAGATCGTTTTGATTATACTATGGTCAAAGCAATCGAAATGTCCTTAAAGAAAACGGATATTCACAATGCTTCAACGAACGTTCGGAAAAGTGTCAACCGACCTCCTTAGACACTATTAAAGGATAAGTCTACCAAGAAGTTGAATCTTACACAAGATTCCACGATTTTTCTACTTTCTAGACCAAACTTTCCTTGCCAGATATTAACCAGAATGTTTTGCCTATTTTGTAGATCATCTTCTTTCCGATGAAACATTTGTTGCATATGTACCATCATAAAACACAATACTTCGAGCTTTTGAAGAAGAAACTTTTAAAGTAAAGAATATCAAACGGGATGTGTTTAAGCGATTGACAAAACCAATTCCGTATTTGTCACATGATGACACCTCCATCTTACCACAAGTACTGGGACTACAGCAAAGTTGATAAACGCATCTGTTAGTTGTCTTGTTGTATAGATCGTTAGTTTGGAATAAAACGGGTATCAAAAGTTGTCCAAGTACATATAAAGAAGACCACAAATCTACTGTAAAACAATTAAACAACGACTCTTCAAGATACCTTGCGACAACAAACTTGGGGAAAGATGGTCGTTTAAAAAGTAGGGCCTAATTCTTCAAAAACCTTATAACCCCTCTTCTTAACAATACTTAGCAAACCTTGTTTAAAAACAACAATGGTCGTCGTGGCTTGTGTTGAAAGAAGCATGATACCTGTTTCGACAGATTTTGCTAGCTCTCAAAGACTTCTGGTAGATTTCCTGAACGTGTCAAGTTTAGACGACAGTCACATAATCAAATTGTTGGAATGGTATCTTTTGAAAACCTGGAATGCACTTACTAAATAAGTAAAATTGGCAGAAAATTCGTAAGCTTGAACCATCAAAACAAAGAAGATGATTTTCAAGCAGGAGTGGTTCATGAGGAATCTATAGCATCGACCCGATGTTTTTGACCTCAGCAGTAAATCAAAACACCATTCGTAGCTTTTGAGCAAAACACGAAGACGCAGGGCACCATTTTAGTAGGGATCTTGTAAACACAAAAGAAATAAATGTGCAGTATGTATTTACACACTTCGGAACTACTCAAAGACATCTTGACGATACTTTTGGCACGACTGCCCCTGCAACCTAACCGAGCTCGCTTTGATTTAACAAGTATCTAAGCAAACAAACTTCCGTGGATGATACGGGATTCCTCAACGCTTTAACGCTTTTGTGTTAGTGGAAGTATCTGAAACCTGAATTAACGAAAATAACGAACAAGAAGCGGATTCTTCAACTACTTTCCTGGGTAACAAGGCGCTAAACGACCAATGGTTTATCTGTTACTGATACTCCGAAGAAAACGTCAGAAAACCAGGTTGTGGGATCTATAGGCCTGATAATACTTGAAACAACTGAACGGTTAGATTAATTTAATCTAACCAATTTCATCATTACTAAACTGGATTAAATAGACACCTAGATACATTTTTCATGGTGTGATTAGAGGATACAGAGTGATTATCAAGATTACTCAAGAAAATGCTGGGCTGAATATAGCTTTGAGGCTGAAGCAGTTTTAAATGCTCTTTTGAACATAGCGGTTGCATCTACTAGATTATCTTCAGCCAGACGAAGTTAAAACTCAACTTAAGACGACAATGCTCCAGTTTGTACAAATGAAGACACCAGCAAAATTTAAGCTGCAAAACTGGAAGATATAGCCCAATTTCTTAACGAAATGCTGTCTATTACTGACATCAACAGAGGCATTATTTCCGCAGAATTAACACCAATATCGGAAGTGATGATTTGAATAAAACACTGGTAAAAAATAACTAGTAATTGTGTTCAAACAAGTTAAGACTGGGTTATCAAAGATTGGTAAAATTTTTTACCAATCAATCAGACAGCTACAGAAAGTCGTTTGATGAAGACCTTGTATCTTATTTAAAAACGTAATACGAAAAATAAATAAGATATGCTGATTTCCAGGAAAATATGAGAGAAATGCTCAAGATCCAAGAAAATTTAATGGACGTACTTAGCAAAACTGAAAATTCGTGCATACAGGTTAGTCTTTGACTCGTTGAAGTCGATTACTGTAAGTAACTACCCTACAGCCATATACATTGGGCTTCAAGCTGTACTATGCACTGGACAGTGCACAGTGCACAGATTCCAAAGCCAACTGTCGTCATGGAGTGTCGAGCTTCGTATGTCATG
This sequence comes from Sminthurinus bimaculatus, assembly GCA_034698285.1. Lineage (NCBI taxonomy): Eukaryota > Metazoa > Arthropoda > Collembola > Symphypleona > Katiannidae > Sminthurinus > Sminthurinus bimaculatus. Next base: position 6,419 of record JAQIVE010007436.1, read on the forward strand.
AAAAGATTTGTTTTTGCTGTTATTAGACAACAGAATAATTTTAAAGCAGACGGGATCACCAAAAACAATTAGACACGATTTGGACATGAACAAAGGACTAATTGTTTCGAAAACATTATTTTGCCATGGCAGATAATGTACATATTACTAATAGATACATGAACTTAACAGTTGCTTTAAATGTACATGCATAATTTCATTAAAAATGAAATGGGAGTACAACCATGAACAAAGTTTTTACTAACTTCCACCAGAGGTCACGGGCTTGAGAAATTAACCCTTGGAATCTGAAATCTCTATAACTCAAATAGTTGAATTAATCTGTAGGCTCTGAGGCCAGATTCGAATTTTCTTCTCTTTTTACAACCATCTTGATCCTGTTTTACAAAGTTACGAAGTTTAAAAATTCAACCTTATAAACTGGACAGTTCGATAACTTTGGTGTTGAACCGACGGTTTTAAATCCGAGGCCAAGACCAAGACCGGGAAATTCAAGGAATTTTTTAGAGGCGTTGTGACCCCTTGTCCCTTACTTGGACATTTTTTTGGGTTGACCTCTTGACCTTTAGAAACCAATATGTTGGTCATTTGTTGGTCAAATTTTAAATAATGGATGACGGATATGGATTCCACAAACTCAAATTAATTGGACTGGAATGCGAAACCGGGAAACCATGTTAGTCACGTTTGGTCACACCTCATACGAGCCAAGTCTAAGTGCTGGGCACAGGAGTGATATACACACACAAAAACATCTGCTTTCTTACCGAAGCAGCATTTCTGAAGTATTTGCACATATTTTCCTTAAAATGTTGCATATTTTTCCTTCAGCTAATTAACTAATAATTAATTTCATGAAAAGGTCGACTGTTGCAAATCAAGTCGTTCGAGAACTTAATTTTTAGCGCTAGTACATATGAATGATTATGATTATGCAATCAGCATCGCTTTATCCTTCTGTCACTTGTTCTTTGCATTAAATTCAATGATCATTGAGCACAATTTCGCGCGCGTTGAAAAAGTTTGAAAATTGTGATAATACGATAATCACTTAATAGCTGCAGGGCGATAAAAAACGTCATAAAGTATGTCATAAAAGCCCAAATAATTTCACAGGGTTTATCAACGTGGGTTTGGTATTGCGAAGCTTTTGTACACAAGTTCTATCATAGAGCATGTATACAATACAATATCGACACAATATTTTTCAGGGGCTATTTGGAAAGCTCACGTTTATAAAAATTGCAAAAATAGCATATGCATATGAAGAAATTGGCAGTTTTTATAGCAATACAAAAATACGATGTATTATGCTAAAAAGCCCTTAGAAAATATCTTGATAAAGAATCTCATAAAAATGTGAAACAATTTTTGAAATTTCATCAAAAATGGTCCATCTAGTGAGATGTTAATGCGGTTATTAATGAAATTTCATGAGACTGGATGAAATTTTTTTCTAACTCTAAAGTCACTTTTTTTTGCTTAAACGATGTTAAAGAAAATACTTTATTACATGTGGCAGACGTAGTTGAAGTTTAGAATGGGATGTCCAATTTTTTACAAAGGTGGTTGGTTGTGCAATGTGTAGGTAGAGTAGCAAAGGTCCATATTATGCTGCAACTTCTGTCTAATTGCGGGAAGGAAACGAAGCATCACGTTGAAAGTTGTCTCCCATCTTTTGGTGGCTTATCCATACTGTAGAAGCTCTATCCCAAAATTTTTGAACTTCGTGCGACCATCTGCTGACACTCAGCAATTTACGACCAATGGTGATATTTCTAAACATGATTTTTAAAACGTAATTTTATTTAAACGCCTTTAAATGGTCTTTCTGCAAAAGTTGTTAAACATTTTCACCAGCTTTTTATCGCTTAAACTTTTACCTCCGTTTGGCCATGTGGTCGATGTAGGAAAATTATTTTCAACGGTAGTTGTTTTTCAGGTCATCCGGCACGCTTTTTAAAAAGTGGATAAAAAAAAAGAAAATACACCAAAATTCGTAACTATTTGTAATATATTTTGAAGTTTTTCTCACCAATAAAATCTGAAATTCTTTTTCAATTCTACTGTATGACCTTATTAAACAATCTCATCTAATCTCATGAAAATTTAATTCGATTTGTCAAACTTTACACTTTTTGATTAGATTTTCAAGGAATTTTGAAAACCTTATGCGAATTTGATGGTATGTAATAAAATTTTATGAGATTAGTTGACGAAGGACTTTTTTCAGAATAATCTTTGGAATTTTAAAATCAAAATTTACTTACAGTGATGACCTGGGAATTGCTCTCGTAGAATTGAAATTCGGGTAGAATTTAATTTTTGTTCATCCTCCGAGATGGAAATAAGGTCAACCAAATCCAATCTGGTTTTTTCATCGTTCGCATTTAGCATTTGGCCCTGCGTGGTGGCCAATCCGTTCATGCCAACTAAATAATACAATAAATGCGATACTTTTAGTTTTGTTCTCTTGGAATTTCTTAAAATTCTGTAATTTTTTCCCAAATTTAGCAAATGAGTGTAAAGTTACAAATTACACGAAAGCATGATGTCCAACATATGGAATATTGAATGTACACTAGCAGCGAAGGCTTTTCCAGAAACTTCCACTTCAATCGATTTTAACTGCGCAAGTTTTAAGTGTGATATTTTTTCACAAAGCGTACATCAGAAAGAATGAGTCGATAGTTGATCGTGCCAATTCTTTTCTCGGAAATTTATGGATAGGTAGTTCCAATGCATATAATCATGTCTGTATGTACATTGTGCACATTGGAGCAAGTCAATCGCCTGAAACAATAAGAACAGTAAACAATACATGAAACGGAAATGTGGGTATATATCGTAGTTAATGCTTTTATATACGTATCAGCTAGAGGTTGCTTGACATACATACTTACACCTTCAGTATTTTATTACATCTCACCCCGCTGTTAAAGTATAAATAGTACATCCAATGCCTCGACTTCAAAGTTTTGTTGTGCCTATTTGATGCTCATATTTCTCGGTAAAGGTACTTAAAAAGCCCCTCAGTAAAATTGATGTTTTATGTGTAAACGATTGAAAGAATGGTGAAAAAACACTTCAGTTAAGTAGGTACGGTAAATTCGCAAAAAGAACAAAGGTTTTTTCCTACTGAGAATTTCATGCATGTGTAATCAAAGACATTCAAAAAAGGTTGAAGCCAAAGTGTAAAACGTGTAAAGAAGTCGAATTACATGTATGCTTGTTTATCACTCCCACATGTATGTAAAACGGTGATCGGAATCCATTTTTATGCATCCGTAAGTATGTACAATATACATATTAGGGTGGTTCAAACCTCCCAAACGATGAAATCCTTACGAAGCCGTAGCTAAAAACTTACTACTGACTGAGAAAACATTTAAAAAAAATATAAAGTCCTAGGTTTTGCGCCTAGGGGTCAAAGTTTGGCCTTCTAAAATACTTGCTAATTTGTATTTGAAAAAATCTGAAAACAATCAAGACGATAGCCAATGCGATTTAGAGCATATTTTGTCATTGCAGCAGTAGTCTAACTTTGAAACTTTGACCTCCAGAGCGATCCGCGCGAGGAGAGTTACGATAAACAAAGTTGACAGTGAAATCTTTGAATCGATCTAACGGCCTTGCGGTTCAAAATAGAATATTGGTTATTTTACGAAAAATGGTCGAAATTAAATGCTTATTGTGCCTACTATATTGAAAAAGTTGTAAAACGAAATTTAACTTTTCCCCTTTGCTGACCTCCAATCTTTGACCTCTTTACGCAACACTAAAGCTTTATGGATTTTTATGAAATATTTTTTAAAAATGTTTTCTCAATAAGTAGTAAATTTTTACCATACAGCCTGGTAAGGACTTTATAGTTTGGAAAATTTGAACCACCCTAGTACACATGCATAATAGGCTTGGCGTTCTCTCATTTTATGCCCGCGCATTGTACCAAGACATCCCGTACAAAAAATAAAGGCCGAATACTGGTTACCATAACCGTTATGTTACGGCTGATATATGTAGCCGAATTCT
>JAQIVE010007437.1:0-10450 GCA_034698285.1 Sminthurinus bimaculatus
TTTGTCTTGGAGTGAAACGTTAGGCGTTGATGAAAACCTGAAAATATGAATCTCGGACGGTATTTATTAAAAATAAAAAATGTATGGAGATTTTTGTATAGTGTTTTTTTTCAGCTTGGGAATTTATCTCAACTACATATTATGTAAATGTCTATATCATTGCTGTATTAATGTATACATTAATATAAAGATGATACATACGAAGTCTCCCTGCCGTCCTTGGTATCCGTATTATGTTATATGTATCACTATTACGTCACCTCACATGAGGAGAGCCTTAAGGCTTAAGGCTCTCCTATTGCTTTGAATTCATATCTGTATTTATTTCAGCGTTTGTATTGAATTCTTTAAGAGTCCAGTGAATCAGTTCTTCTGTTCTCTCTCGGTTTCCCTTGCTTAAAATGCTGGTTAAAATTCTTAAGAGTTCATTAGTAAAAAAATGCATTTTAAACTTTGAAGGATTTTAACCAAATTTTTATTTAAGTCAAACATGACGAAAATACTTTCCTTCCTCTTCCCATTACTTTTAAGATACATTCATTTATATTTTGGAAATTATCATGAAAAGACGGCGCACAACGCACAATATTATGAAAATGAAATTTCGCCATGAATAATAACCATTAAGGATGTTAACGATGAATAAAATATGTACATAAAGTTCCACAGCTCATCAAAACAAGTTTTAAATCATGTTTTTCAACTCGAGTTGTAGTTTCGGTCAGTTGACTGAGGTGTTTGTAGTATCTGTATGAATTTTTTCACGAAATAATGCTGGAGGTGCAAAAAGCATGTCATATATGTAATCATGATTTTATTTATTATGATGAAAAATCTGCTATAGAACGAAAGAAGACTGTAAAACTACAGCATACGTACATAAAACAGGTATGCATAATATAGAAATAGTAAATAAAAGGGAGGCCATTATTTGAACTGTTATGGAGAGAAAAGAGACGAGAGGGAGAATTGTATGTATTGTACATATAGTTAGATGGGGAAAAGAAAATGGGGCGGAGATTTGCTTGCTGTTTCTCAACCCCTGGGAACCTCCCCTTTTAGCATTTTCACCCTCGTCAAACTTCTTTTTCACCTTTCAAGCCAGCACATAATATGTACATACACAAGCTGTAAACCTCTATCTACATAATATGTTCTACAGGGAAGTTAGAGGTAAATATCAGCATGCTGTAGTAAATACTGAAATGCACATTGGGAAAAAATCTCAACTTGGACTTGAGCTTGCCATCGCCTATGTTTTGGATACATTCAAGTACAAAAGGCCTAACGTTTGACAAACATTCAAAAATAAAGAAAATGAGAATTATAGGCGAAATCTTTGGCATTTTTAAAAATCGTGTTCAGACCTAATGATACCGAAGAAAAATATTATGATTGTATTTTGTATTTTATTAACTATCAAGTCATATTATGTAAGTGTACAGAAAATGAATGATACTTTTTCTTCATTTCCATCTGAGTATGTGCCTGCTTTTGTATTCTAAAAAAATGAAGGACGAATGTTGTGGTGGTAAAACAAAAACCAAAGAGTGAGAAAGAATGGGTTTTAAGCGAAAGACCGTGAAAAACACGAGAATTGAATGAAATTCTTGGGATTGCAGCAATCAAAAAAAGTCTCAAAGTACATACATACGTACGTATCGTAATCACCAACAACAGCCCTTCAACACCAATCTTTGATGTTTTCACAGTACACACAATGACTCATAAATCAATTTGAGGATGGGGAAGTAGATGCATTATTTTATAAGCATGTATTACACATTGCACATACATAGATAATATATTACTTCTTTTCATAGCTTTACTTGACTCCGAAGGATTTTCCTCTACAGCTTATTCATAGGATACATTGTTTTACCCTCTGAATCTGATGTACATACATTTTAATTCATATTTTTCATGGGAAAATTCTGAAATTAAAGATCTGTATAGGAACAAAACGCATCCAATCAAAATCAAATTACCCTTGACCTTCTCAACACTTGAAAATATCTGTGTAAAATCACCCTTTGAATTCCTGTTGTGTCAAAAAGTTGTGCATTTAGTCAAATTCAAGTAGAAAGTACAAAAGTCAAACAATATGCACGAGTATGTGATTATGAAACCATTTCCTGTCCAAAAATAAAAAAGCGTAAAAAGTAAAAATATGTGAGGAATGATCCGAAATCAGGAAGTAAGCCATATTATATTAGAGTCATAAGTCATAAGTTAACATCACAGTACACACACACACACACACACAAGAAAAAGAGAACAATTAAATTATAAATCACTATAAATACATCTGACGTTACTAAGAATCTTCATGATTTAAACCAAAGAAAATGGAGAAATGAAAAAAATGGAGAAAATGGTGAGGTATTTAAACACATCCTTACAATAATCAGGTATTGACATGCCATTAAAAAAGCAAAAATCATACGTGTATATACATTGGTATATACGTTTTCCCTGGACAAATAAATTTTGGGAAAATTATTGGATTTATCCCACTTATTTACTTTTTTAAATCTTTTAATATACGAGCGTATTAAAAATTTAAATGTGCAGTCGCACAAGTCTCCCAAGACTTGTACATATTATATACTGATACAATACAATATGTACTATATGTACGTACAATCTAAACAACATGATGACAACACCTTGGACATTGAACAGGAACATAATTCACAAAACACAATGACACACTGTCAAGCTATCATACCAATAGTATAGGTATACGGTATACAATATACAATGTAAATTGTGTAGGGATATCATGATATCATGTATTAAAGCTTCAAAAGTAACATTACATTCCATGACAAGCTACAAGCAAAAAGTCGGCGGCGATCGACTTGAACTATATAAATATTCCCTGTATTACATATGTATGTACATGTACATTATACATTTTATACAAATCTGTTGGTGTGTGTCTCGAGTCTCGAGTCTTGAGTTTTGAATTGAAGTCGGCTTTGGTGGTCGACTATTAAGGAGTCAATGGATCGTGTGTAATACTTGTACATTGTACATGAGTAACACAAGAATAAGACTCAGGATGAAAGAAGGAACGACAAGCAGGCAGTCAATACACAAGTTGAACACAAACACCAACACAAATTCAAAGCCACACAATCTATGTATACATAATACATATATATACATAGATAGACATTTAACTACAAGCCTTTTCCGTTTTTCACCTCCATAAATATACTCACGAGGAAAACGCCGAGTTGAGTTGAGCCAAGGCGGCACAACACAATCAAAATCACACACATACATATACATAGATAGATACTAAAGGTAATACATTATATTAATTGTGGTCAAAGCTATCTATGTACATATAGCTCTCTTGCTTTTGATTCATTCCATGTTGAACACATATATTATAATCTATGAATATTCAAACTGACCAGAGAAAATGACCATCCTCTCTTTCTCTGTGATATCGATATCGATGTCCACGTCGCCTTTTACTTGTGCATATGTTATGTATTGAGAAGATGTTCAATAGGTGTTCGATTGTCGATTGTCCGGTATTGTTCCATTTCCATTTCCCATCTTGGCTTTTGACTCTTTGGCATGTCCGCCGTTGTATATATATAATATATAATAGGTAACTCTGTATGTATGAATATATGGAGAGAAAGAGGATCTGGAGACGAAAATATACATAATAATATCGATATCGATAAAGGAAGAAAGGGGAACATCATGTCACCTTTAGTCCTTTAAAGACCACAATGCCCCGCGTTGACAATGACACCAAAAGGGACCACCAGGGAAAAAGAGGCGAGGCTCTCTTGTAATTGTTGACATTCGCCGTCCTTTTGACTTTTAACCCTCCGGGTTTTCTTTCCATCACCTTTATGTATTCACTATTCACTTCTTCAACTTCTTCTTATGTTGTTATTATTATTGTGCTCTATTCCTCTTCATCATTATTACCATATTCATCTCATTCTGGTGTTATGTATATTCAAATGATGCCGACACCGCATTTGGGAGATTCATCTCATTCTTTTCTTTATTATTCGGCTATCTGATCTATTGCCTTCTTTCTATCTACATCTACACCATACATATTATTTTGTAATTCATGTACATTATACAATTTATACTATATGTACATACATGCAAAAGTGAGACTTTTCTTCCGCAAATGTCTAAAAAAATAGCAGCAGCTGTAGCCTGTAGATTTATAGTCAAAGGAAACCCAAAGCAGTAGAACTTTTTAGTAAATTTAAAAGACAAAGTTACAATTTATTCGACATTTGTATTGTTTTTTCATTTTGCTGTATAAGCATTATCCATCGATAAATGCATATTATTTTATAGACATGCAAAATTTTAAAAATCTGTTTTGGACTACGGACTTTAGTTAACTACTAATTTATGATATGGATTGTAGAATGGAGTATCTAATTAACGACAAAATATTATACGGCGACTCGCAAGAAAGTCGCGGGTGTAAAAAAAAGATAAAGACGATAAAATTTTCTTTAAAGGCCATCTTTCCCTTGTAAAGCCGACCAGTTGGCTCAAAATTTACCAAATTCGTGACAATAGCTCTCCGGGGAAAGACGAGTCTTGTTTTATAGACGCTGGCCAAATATCATTTTAACACAGCAACATTTTTTGCATAATTTGCCCATTTTGCCCATTTAATTATTATATTATGACACTTTTTCTTCATGAAATCTACCGGCAATGAGTTTTATGAGTTTTTTTCCTGCATGATAAAATATTTGTATACTGTATGCAGTATGCACTTACAATATGAATAATATATGTTATTCTCATTAGCGATGAATAATGCGGTGAGGTAATTTGTGTGGTAAGCAACGAGTTTTTCCAGAGTTGATGTTGATATGGTGCTTAAAAATAAAATCAAGAGCTATGCAGTTAAATGGATGAAATGATTGCTCTGGAGCTGGAGCCCATCAAAAAGCCAAAAGCTCTGCTGTGCTGTGGTTTTTGAGCTGAGCGTATTTAATTCTCACTCTTTCTGCTCCTCTTTAATCTTGATTCTTGATGGTTCAAGGTATTTAACAAGATGGAAAGAAACGATGAGGCGTACTAACATGATTAGCACTTGGCTACTTACGAACATTATATATGTAGGACAGCTCGCGCGACTCTCTCGAGATTCGACACCATATGGCACAGCACAGTGTATGTATAATGTATGTAGTGTATGTAATGTTCTATAATATTCTATAGTATCCAAGTGCATGCATGCATGCATACATACCCAGATTTTCAAGCTCTTTTAAGGCATAATACATTTCTCTCCAATGTACATGAAAATGTATGTATGCATTCATGTATTTATGTATGTCCGCTGGAATGCCATTTGGATTGGACGCGAAAATTAGGTGGAACTAGAAGTGGACAAGCGTGGCTCATCACCGCATTTTCATCCTCATCTAGAAATTATACATAGCTCATATCACCATACATAATACATATACTTCATACTTATACTTATACTTATACTTACGTTAGTGCAATATAATATAATATTTTATATTGTGTGAAAGGTTCCCGCATCAAATACCGCAAGTCTCTCTCCCCACGTGCCTCCTTCTCGCTTCTCGACAGTTTCATTTCCTTCAAGTTTTATTATTTCACCTCCTTCATATTATATCCTTCAGGTATTATATAAAATACTAATATAATATTATTGTTATTATTACACACAGCACAGTATGGAATGATTACTTGGGGGAAATGCAGCAGGTATTTAAAAGGATTGCAATAAAAAGTCCATGGGCAATCAGCAGATGGATGAGAACGTGATTTGAAGAAAATTGCAAAATTAAAAACAAATGTCAAATGTATGTATGTACATGTACATGTACATGTATGACCCTCCATGAAATTCCTCGACTCAACTCAAATCCAAATTCGAATTCGAATTCTTATTCAAACGGACAACACAGTAAGAACCGCAGTTTGACTTTGGTTTGCTATTTATTTTTAAAAATTTACTTTCTTAGCATCAAATATTGATAAAATAAACGGGAAATTAATTCTAAACTTTCATGTGCATTCCTCGAATATTTACATAAATTTAATTCTAATTTACTCGTTCAAAATCGATTTTTATCCCTTAACTGCTTCCTAAGAATTTTGCCCCTTTGCAAACCATTTCATTGTACATATTGTAGAAAACGTCGTTTCAATATCTTATCATGATATATTTTGTACTGTGACTGTGGTTTAGCATAAATATGGTATAGACGACTTCGATGATACATAAAAACAGGAAATCTAGTGATATGCAAAAGGTGTAAATAGCTGTAAATACAACTAAACCAATACATTTTTTGTCCATTTTGTACATTTGTCCATGTATTGAACTGATTTTGTAGTCGAGGAAGATGGACCAAAAATACACTGTACAAAAGACGAGAAAGAGTAACTAAGAGAGAGACGAAAGCATTGAATGAGTGAGAGAGTGAGAGCAAATCGTCATTAGCATTTATAATAATATATGGAAAAGGTCTATTTGTGAATATTTCGTCACGCTTGTCTTGGGAAAGTGAGCCAACTTCTCTCATTCTCTTTTTCTTCTCTCTCTCTCTCTCTCTCTGGCTGCTCTCATTCTTCTCGACTTGATGAAACTGTGAAAGACAGAACAGAGAACACACAGAGGAACAGACTCTTTTTCCTTTGGCCGAATTCAAAAATGTTTGCTCAGAGACTTCAAAGGGACCCTCTACATTATACATACATGCATAAGATACAAAACCAGTACTAAAATACACAGTCCCATTTCAACAGAGAGATGAAGCTGGCGAAAGGCAAACGTCTAAAATCTGTGTACACATGCATGCATGTATGTATAATGTATATACATATATTCATGTGTGAGTTTATGTGGAAATTATTACAAATTTTATAGACATTTTCCTATAGACAACATGTACGCTATACGCTAAGAGGGAAATACAGGATTGACTATTGAACCTATGGATAAAAACTAGTGAATGAAAGCAGTTTTGGTATTGAAAAGGGCTCGCGACATCTGCATTTACATTATGTGCATTTGTATATGTGTATTATAAATGTATACTTGTGTACAGGAGGAGGAGGCAAACGAGAGCACAAGAGCTCTTTCCATGCACGTCCAAAAATCGAAACTCCAAATGGGAAAATGGAAATCAGGATTTTCACGCTTCGTCATGGCGAATTTTCCTTTTCGGTATTTTTCACTTTTTTCCCGTCTATTCTCCTTTCCATGTACACACACACACATATACATGTACTCTCACAATCCAAAAGCCATCCATCTATATGCAATAAATACACGCGTTTTTCCCAAGGTATTTAGTTAGACATCGATCCTATCATCGGTGTTTGATGGTGAGTGTGTGTGTTTGTGTGTTTTGTTCCATCATCCAGCTTGAGCTTGTTCAAAGATTAGATTTCAAATTCAAAATGTACAATACACATGTATGTATGCATGTATGATATGTATCACATATATATGTACATATCAATATCAAAGCAAGGTTGAGTGGACAGAGTCAAAGAGCGGCCAATGAACGTCCAAATCGATGAGCAGCCCCTTCTTTTCCCAAAAACCTTTGACCCTCCATTTTTTACTTTCTCTTTAGGCAGAAAAACTTTTAAACTAGGTATGTAGTTATGTATACTATATTACATTACATACACTGATATATATGTATGTGATCAATATCAATGTGTGATTTTAATGTAATATATAATGAAGATTTTTGGAGATTTACGTTTTTTCATGCAAAAAATTGTTTTTATTAAATTGCAAGGATTTTATTTCACTTCAAAAGGCAAAGGCAAAAGTAAAAGTTGAGGCAATAAAAAATATGTACGAAGCATAAAGAATGTGAAAATGCAAGAAAATTACTCAATGACTGTGAATTAATGTTTTTTATTTTTTGCTGGTGCTAGCGGATGCCAAACAGCATCTTTCCTGCTTTAAATTACATACACTGAATCTTTTATGGGCCAGTTTCATTCCAAGTTAAGTGTCGACAATTTTTTCAAATTGTATGTTATTACGATTACATTTTAGCGTATACATACACGGAAGCACTTTTGTGCTTCCTAGATCTGTGATATGTGATTAAATGAATGCAGGTTTAAATTGAGGTCTCGTGTCTCTGGTAATTTGTTTTTGACCATTGCTGAAAAAGTGCAACGAGGAATCCCAAGAGATTTCTCATAAATATACAGTGTACCCATACATACAAAAGTCAACCTCAATTTTCTGTTAATATCCCAAAAAACAAGTGGTTGAGCTGAAGTTGGACTTTTCATCTTGTTTTTTCCTTTTGTTTTTGTATTTTGTACATGTGTGTTTGGTAGGAGGTAAAATGGTGTTAATTTTCCCAATGATGTTTTCTCATTGAAAAAAGTGAGCGTGTGTGGCTTCTGGCTACCACCCTACGTCATTTTCCTTTGGGCTACCCAGTGCGCTCTAATTGTACACACACACACACACTACGCTACTAATATCTATCACTTGAAATTACATACAACCGTTCCAGCTGTATCATCATTATCATCATCATTATCATCATCACTGCTCAGGTTGAGAAATGCCCCTTGATTCTTGATTCTTTTTTAGTCTGCCTTTTCACTCTTTGTTTTAACATGCATACATAAGTACATAAGGAAGGGAAAAAAGTTCATCTGTTTACGCCAGAAAGATAACCACAAGAAGAAATGTAAGGAATTGAATCTGAATTTCTTTCTTTTCACTTTCATCTTGAAACTTTTGCTGTCTTAAAAACATCCAGACATCCATTCTGATTCAGGTGTTCTTCTTCTTTATCATCTTGAAGACTTTGATGTATTTGGAAAAACAGGTAAAATAAGTGTGAGCTCATAATAAATTTATGTGTGAAAATCAAAGGAAGAAGCTGAACTGAAACTCTCGCCGAGCTTCACACTCAAAGTCAGCTTACTTGATGTAAATATTAATGATGATTTTGTTTTATAAAATTTTTGTCTTCCATTTTGTTGCCTTACAAAGTTGACCATGTACGCACACTAAAAAAAATTCTGGATTCAGTGCACGTATGCATGTACATCAGATTCATGTTACAGAGATGAAAGTTTTTCGGGTTCTCCATCTTCTTCATAATACATACACTGTGCATACATACAGTTATTTCAATATATTTTGTATTTTACTCTACAGATTGATTCCATAATAAACGTTCACTTCAATAACTTTTTAATTTCGTCCCTTGCACTGTTTTGTCATTGGCCATTATAAGTAAATACATATGTACGATGAGATTTCTCATGAAATTACGTACAAAATTCAAAGTTCACAAGAAAAGCGACTAATCGTAAATCGCGAGATTAATATCACTCATACTTTACATACATATTTGTATGAATATAATCGCTTCTTGTATAGGAGCGAGAAGTATAAGAAAGAATAAAAAGACTTGAATCTAAAATTCAAGTTTCAAGTGCATATATATTTTATATTATACAAGTATGAAGTATGAAATACGCAATGGACAATAATATTTTGGTTTGTTGTACTACTTGAGGAAATTTACGGCGAGATTGAAGAATACCCCCCATTGACATCCACCATCCTTCAGTCAGTCAATCCAGTCAGTGGTCATGTCAAAAAATGTGTCGGCAAAATCTTCCCTGTCACTCAATCACAAAAATACTACTACTACTACTACACACTATCTCTCTCTCTCTCTCTCTGTCTTTCTCTCCCTCTCGTTTTATACTCAAGCTCCATGCATTAAAAAACATCTACATTTTACAATCCCTGCAACCTGCACATGTTGAGTGTATTAACCATTATCTGTCTACTGCCTATTGACGTCCTTTGGTTTTGACTGCTTGTAATTTTCTGTGTAATATCATATTATACTTATGTTTGTGTTTAACATTTAAGGAGACTTTTGCCACTAATATTCCAGCTCAAACCAGCTAAACAGTATCAAGTATTTGGAATTTGTCCCCTCAATTTTGAGTACCTGCAGTCTCGATTCCACACACACTTATGGAATTCAAGCTGCTTTTTACGTTTATGTAAGAAATTCATAGTTACACACACCTTTATTCCTTTTCATCTTCATCTTAAATTGATTCAACAAACTCATTTCTCTTCACTCGTTATGAACTAATACTCGTACATACATCAGAAATTCATTAATTTATTTATATGAATTCCTGCGATTATTTTTCCTCCAGATATCAAAACTTGCTCCTCTCAATTCAAATCCAATTCTGCATGTAAAATTCACAGTTTGAGCTCAAACAAAACAACTACTAATACCCCGTTCCATTTTTTAACAAATTTTAATCAAATCGTTGCATACTCTCTAGCCACAAATTTTTGGCGAGTCTATTTTTTTCTTCATTTTTGTATTATCCATCCTTGTGGCGCGAAATCAGACTATAATAA
>JAQIVE010007438.1:0-10449 GCA_034698285.1 Sminthurinus bimaculatus
GGACCTGGACTCCAAGGAAATATGCATAGGTATAATAATATAGTCACTGCTTACTTCTTACGCTTGTATGTACTTCTCTGACAATGAGATACATTCAGTAAGCTCATGATTTTCAATTCAGAGTGGCGTGTATGTATGTATTAATGTACATACTCAAAATTTGTGTGTGTTCTGTCATTTTGTTCATACACAAAAGATTCTTACATTATCACCATATTGTGTACATTATTGCCTACCTCAAAGATTTAACACGTTGAGCAAATAAAAAAACTAGCAGCATCTTCAATCTTCAGCACAGTGATTATTATTCAATACATTACGTATACAATATACAAAGTTCTTCCTCCTTGTGCGTTTACTTTCCTATGTATGTATGTATTCGGGCATTATACATTTAAAATTCTCAAGTTGCATTCACATTCATGCAGAAGGTTCGTATGTATGTACCTGTGTAAAATGGGAAAAAATCTCCATTTAAGATGTTTGAACATGATTTGCACCTTTTTTTACAATATACACCATTCTTTTCCTCGTTGCATTTGTAAGAAGTCATTAATAATCAATACACAATGCAATGCCGTCAAGTACCAAAGTTTTTTTTGTTTAGAAACAGATTGTACACTGTTTTGTTATGCAATTTGCACTTTTCGATCACAACTACCTATGTATGTACATACTATATATTCTATACACAAAAGGAAGACGGGCAAATTGCAAATTATACCTCATTAATGTTAACTTGAATCTTCAGTTTGACATTTGACTTTGTCACGACAGAAAATTTCATACTTGATTTTTCCTCCTGCAGCTCTCTTGGCGAATGCTAATGGCAAAAAATTTATTCCATCCATACATTTTTCTTTGCACAAGGACCATCAACATCATTTTTCTTACTATATGTATGCATGTATGTATTATGTATGTATGTATATCAGTTCATTCCCCTATGAATGTTGATATGTATGCATATATATGGGCATTTGGCCTGTGCTTGAGCCTGGCTCTCAATAATTTATGTGTTGACTTAGGTTTTGGATCTGTGTGAAATTCTTGTATAAAGTCCAAATGCTGCATTAACTATTTACTCTTAAAACAAAATCTCCATGCACTCCGCATCAATTGTTTATCGTATCTTTTAAGTCCAGATAAAGTCTTCTAAATTATTCACAAAACAAAAAGCAGAAGCCTTTTTGGATTTACTCCTTGCAGTACAAAGTATTGTACATTGTAGAATACAACATATGCAATTTTCCGGCATCCCAAACTCAAAATACCTTCTTTTGACGATATTGTATCTAAAAATTGCAGACTGAAGGAGCCAAAGCTTTCAACCAGTTACAGATGACACAATAGTACTACATGTATGTATGTATGTATGTACAATGTACATTATACCTAATAAGTAATGTATGATGTTGAATATATAAAGTCTTTAAACAGAGTGGCGTGAGTATTTTTTGCGCATTCAAAATCCGCCTGACGATTATATGTAGGTTTTTGAGAATGTAGAATTTGAAAGAACTGATGATTATATGTGCTCAAGGCTCAAAGCCAAAGCTTATTTACACCATACAACAGAATACACTGGGAGAATCGGATTCAAAACCAAAAACAGAAAGAGAATGTGAAGAGAGAGTGTGAAAGAGAGTAAGTGCAGAAAGGATAAATACAGATAAAATGTCATTTGAGCATGAAATGACAGGACTCGGTGGCGCCGGAAAAATAACACAAGCCGGAACAGAAAACTCCGACTCGGATATACCCAACAACACAAATAGAAAATATTTTTCAGCGTTTAAATAATACATTGTACGTAGTTTCCATATGTACAACACTCTACTTTTTGCCTTCACAATCACAAGTATTTATTTGAGAACGACGTACACACTACGCACTAGGGAGTAAAGGAATGGAGAATAATATATGTACTTGTAAGAATGTTGAATGTACTGATTACCTATAGTAAAAGATACATATTATAAGATGGAAATGTCCTAGAAAAATAGAGATTAAGTATTTTTTGAAGGTATATTTTTATTGTTGTGACACAGTAAATAAATAATGGTGGGTATCATGTAAAGGCGTAAATGGAAGGGGAACTTTACACGTAGCATCTATATTATAGAGTATGTTCAAAATTCAAAAAACAAGATAGAAATACATGGAGCGGACATAATTAATAATAATTAATTTTAAAATGCAACGTAATACGATCCATCACACTTTGAAACTTGGTTCATTCACAGAGCCATTATTATGCTGGGTAGTCCAATAATTAATGATTAGATTTGAATATTATCTTACACCTGCTGCTTATTATCTTTTAAATTAGAACTATGTATCCTTATGATTGCCTATATAGTTTCATACATTTTGTTAGCTCTTATATCTTATAAGTTGTATGCATTATTAATGCTTGGCTGTTTTTGTTGTTTTGCACAGACTGTAAGTAAGATGAACGGAAAAAAGCCGGCCGGTATCCAAAATCCAAACATGTTAAATGCTTTATATGCATTTTATATTTTACACATCAAATGGATGAAAATTGAGTAGGAAATGCTGCACGAAATGTACATTGTAAAATACATGGCACATATTTATGTAGGTATAAAGTATGAATGCATATTATGTTGTTTGTGTATGCTGTGTATTATGTGATTCGAGAAAAAACTGGATCTTTTTTGCCCGTGAGCAGAATCGTTTGCTTTGCTCATCATTTTTTACATATGCACAAATTTCATGACACGATAAGATAATACCCTGAGGTTTTGAAGACCGTCAATAAAATGTATGCTGTAGAATTCTGTAATATGTAAGTATGCATGCATGTTATATTGTAAATTGTAATCATATGCTTTCAAAGTCTCATCTTTTCCATCCAAAGGCAACTTGAAACCTGAATTTTAAATTCAAACATAAGTCCTTGATTTGTCATTCGCATTTGTACACACTCTTTTGCCAAAACTGAAAAGAAGATAATTTGTGGAGGAGAATACAAACTGAAAATTCCTCCATGAATACATCAAATTATAATTCCCTCAAGTTCTGGAGTTGCTTGAATTTCATACTGCTGTTAGGCTACTATTTCCACAGCTGTACGGCAACCGTTCCAGGAGTTCGAGCAGAAAATTTTGTCGATGGAAAAACTAAGGATGTCAAGGATTGGAAAAATGACGAAAACAAGGTATTATGCACACAATTTTCATGACATTAACAAAAATGCTATAATGTCTAGTTATGAATTATTTGCATTGTTGAAATTCATCCAATATTATTTACAGGAGAAAAATTTCTACAAAGCTGCAGTCGTTGAGTATGCAGCTGACGATCACCCCGGCGAATTTACAGCTCAGCAGATCTTAATGCACAATGTTGAAAACTATGAAAATATCATTGCTCAGGCTGGTGCTCAGGTGAAATTACATGGACGAAATTCTTATAAATTGACCTTACTTACTTAGGTCTTAGGTAGAAACATGTGTGCAATAGTTTTTGATTTCTATTTTTATGACCTGTACAGAAAACGGACATAATTGTTTTTCCAGAGTACGGGCTAACGAGTCTTCGCTTCACTCGGGATAACATTAACAATGTAGCACACAACAACGATGGTCAGAGTCGGAGAGAAAAGATGAGACAGATATTTCACCCGTACTTACAGTTCATACCGGATATTGGCCTAAATCCTTGCACAATTCCTGACAGTTCCGAGGTCGGTGAAATAAATAAAACTATAAAACGGTGGTTGAAAATCACCACTAATCAATCAGTTTTTAACTTTTTACCACTCCCATTTACAAAAATTTTTATTTTTATAGGTGATTAGACGAATTTCATGTGCTTCGCGTCAGCACAAAATTTACACGGTTATTAATTTAGGTGAAATCGTTCCTTGCAACTTTAATAGCACCAATTGTCCGGTCGATGGAAATTTCAATTACAATACAGCTCTTGTTTTTGACCGCAGTGGAACAATTGTGGCCAAGTAACTAAAAACTGCTTAAAATATTGAACCTTTGTGTTCATGAATAATACAGTATTCAGTAATGATAACAATTGACAATTAAGTAGCAATTAACGAATATATAATTCCTGCGTGTAATTTTTAGATATTGGAAAGTGAATTTATTTGCGGAGCCACAATTCGATGTCCCGACTGAACCACAATTATCTTCATTTGTCACGGACTTTGGAGTTGAATTTGGTGTATTTATCTGCTTTGATATTCTCTTCAAAGTGCCGGCCAAGGAGCTGGTTTCAAAAGGAGTCCGCCATTTTGTGTTTCCAACCGCTTGGATTGACGAACTTCCTTTTTTGACGGGTAAAATAATTTTAAATAGTTACAAAACAGCTAGGAAACGTAAAGTAAAAATTGTACAAAGTTTAATTTTTTTTCTGTATTTGTACATTGTACAGCTATACAAGCTCAAATGTTCTGGTCATCTTCATCGTCAGCCACGATCTTGGCTTCTGGCTACCATTATCCCGAGTATGGAAAATTAGGAAGCGGAATATTTACGGGATCCGGGGAAGCTTTAAATTATATCTTTGACCCAGATTCTGGAACGCAAGTCGTTTACGCCAACGTCCCAATGAGTAACGATAGAGAAGATTCTAAATTACCAAATATATTGACCTCAACTCCGGTGGAGCAATTCAAACATGAAAAGGAGCAAATGCTGAAAATTGAAAAGGGGACGAGAGAACATGAAGCTAAAGAAAAAACTCATTTTTACTACCGAGAAAATCTGAGTAATTATACCACGGTTTCAATCCCAGTACCTGAGAAAACGAATAGTAGTCATCGTGAAAGAGTTTCTGTTTGTGACCGAGAATTTTGCTGTGAGTTGACCTACATGATGATGGTGACGGGCGAAGAAAGAGGAAGAAAATCGCTGTGCGATTCCGAAAGAAAAATTTTACAAGAGGCTATCCTTCACACGGATGACAATCAAAAAGGGGAAAATTACGATTCGTCGTCGTTGTCATCTACGGAATCATCTATTCACTACAAATTATTTTTATTAAACCAACCCCGAAAATTTACTAGTCCAAGTGTCATTCGGGAGTTAGATTTGCAAATCTGTGGCATCGTCCGCTGCCTAAATGAATCTGTACAAAGCTGTGCAGAAAATTACAGACCGTCCAACGATAGCGATGAAACTATTAGAGTTCCAAATTTTACATTTCTTGAGTTAAAAGCTTCGCCTTTTTCAATACCTTCCGACGGCAAGGCGCAGAAAAACCTAGAGAAAGCAAAAAATGAAGAACCCAACCAGAAATCACTTTCTCATTCTCGGCCAACTTTCACCACTCTCGATATTTATTTTAGTTTAATTCCTACAAAATTATTTAACGTCACGTACACGGAGGGAAATCTTGGTCTAACTTTGAGCACTGATCAGATTGCAAATATCCCTCTCCAAACACTGACATTATTTAATCGAATTTATTCAAACTCAACCAATATATTCTAAAATGAACTGCATGTATGTGCTTATTAAATTTGTATTGTATTACGTAAAATCGTAATATATAGTAAAACATGACGCTCAACTTTGTCTTTCATTTTTTGCTCTCAAAAGTCTGGAATCCCAGGAAACGTTAATTCCGTATTCTGTACAAAATCTTGTCATTTTTAAAAGTAAATGAAAATAAAAATCTGCTTTGAATTTATTAAACTTTTATCAATTTTTCAGGCACTATTATGCTTTTATATTATTCATAATAATGCGTCATCGGCATAATAATCGTTTAACTTTAACTTAATTTAACAAATGTTTAACATCAAACAATAAATTATGATGAACATAAATTTCATGACACCCAATTTCCAATAAAGATAGTAAAAATAAAAAACCAATGGTTAGAATAAATCGAAATGGTAAAGCTTGAGCTTGTCGAAAGTATAGAAAGTTCTGCTATTAGTGAATAGGAAACCTTTTTGGATTCAAGTAAAAGGACATTATAATACCGGGTGACCTGCATAGAACTATACAGGTCACCCGTCCCCCACTATTCCTATGTGTTAGAAGCAATGAAAAGCATCAGTTCATTACAGGTCACCCGGTATTTCAACAGTACATTACAATTTAACTCTACGTTTTTCTTGAAACTCGAAGCTAAAGCTAATGTATAACTTCTGGTGTGTAGTGAATAAAATATAAAATACATAGATTGGTACACGGGTATCGATGAGGTACAAGGTTTCTGATTTTGATTTAATTTCCTTGGCAAACTCTGCTCTGGAGTCCGGTTGAACTTATAACTTATTTTTTAGTCTAGCCAGAATCTCCTTGCTTGTTGCCCCATGTAGTAATTTTACATTATAATTCTGAGGCATTTCCGTATGTGTAATTTAAAAGTCTCCAGTCTAATTTTTTAGATACTAATGTTTATAGAAACTTATTGATTTTCATCTGTTATTTAAATTCCTAACACAATAGAAACACTTGGACTTGCATGTTTGCTTGTTAAATTTGGAATGTAAATAAACCCTTGTTTAGTGATTGCTTCGCCATTTCCGAGGTTTCTCCAATCGTTTCAACATTCTTTCCTATTAAAAAAAATATCTATGAAATAGCGCGTTCCCTCATTAGTTTTCCGTAAATATATTCTTGTAAGAACTTTTCTTTCTTTCCATTGGTAATTGGTAATGTGCATCCGACTCTCCTCCTGAAAGCAATAAATGGATAGATCCAATGAAATGAGGGTAAACTCCACTAACTACTGATTTAAAAAACTTTTCAAAAGACTGTTGCCTGAAATCAGAATCACATTGTTGAAGTAAAAGGGGCTATTGTTTAAGGCTATTTCCAGAGTGTTATTTTCTAAGTGTTTTATTTGCATGGCTTTCTACAAAAACAGTAAAAAGCTCAACCATCATTAATGGATGAAAAAAATTGAGAATTTGTATTTTGACCTGAAATGAAATTTAAATTTTAGACATACAAAATACAAAATGATCCGAAGGGTCGTTGTTTGTTGTTTGTTAGTTGAAAAAGCGTCAGAGTGACTCATGGTATCCGGCCATCCGTATAAAATACGTCTACATCGTATTGTGAACCAAGTACTTACACATCTACATACATTGTACTTGCACACGCGTACATACTCAAGTCATCCAACCAGTCCCTTTATTTATACAAGAGTCAGATTAGAATGACACGTGCGTCCCTTTATATATTTCTCAGGGTGAGATTATGCATATTCGAGTTATAATGTATAAGTTATAAGCAAAGAGAATAAGAAACATAAGCTGTTTTTTTCTTGGTTGAATAGCGCGAACGGGAATCAGTATTGGTTTCAGTATGCAGTAGTCAGCCGGCACAAATGCACGCTAGCATTTTTCTATTAGTTGTTAAAATTTTATATCACAACATTCAACATGTACTTTTTTAAGTACTTGGTTTGTTTTGATTTTTGATATTTTGTGATAATTATCAATATTAAAGCTAAGTTAGCTGAATTTTGTGTTTTAGTTGTAACTATAGTGTGAAAAACGTACGCTTCTATATACTTAATAATTACAATGACGACCGAGCAACGAATTAAGGGTATTTTAAAAAATACAAATGAAGAAACGAGAGTTCGAAGAAAAAGTCAAAGTCAGGAATTTTTACTCGCCAGCTTATACAGACTAGAAAACTTTATTAAAAAAACTGAAGGAACAACCACAGACTTATTGTTGACTAATGTAAATGGTCCGTGCTTACAAGCTAATGGTACATTTAATTTTAGAACTCTAGTTCAAGATAGTTCGACTGTCCCATTTCCCAATAGGTTATCAAAGGGATCAGCTGATTCCGTCTGTCGTAATACGACCACGTAAGTTTCGAATTACCTTCTCTATTTTTTACTAGTACTTACAATATTATTATACACTCATGTTCAATGTGTTTTAAGTTTTAATGCACATGTAAAATGTACTGTAACAAAATTCGTACGTTATGTTTTCATATTATAATAGCATAAAAGTATACACTATTATTGATTATGCAGCATCTATTTTTATATTATGACGATTTACGCCATCATAAATGTAAAAAAATACTTTTGTTATGCATAATATAGTTAAATAATATCCAACTCAGTGTATTGTCTTTTATTCTAAAACAGGCGACGTCGAGGAATTTTAAATAAGCTCCAAAATATTTTACAAAGGAAAGTAGATGTTCTTTTCGAACCAGTGGAGTATTTTGACAGTGAAAGTTGTCTCCCTACTCGTTCAACATCAAATGCAGGCATGCACAAAATTTTATACAAATAATAAGAGTCCGTGGACATCAGCAGTTACAATGAATGGGTCGAAATTAATGTTTTGCGAGCATTATTTTGTGATGTTATAAAATACAATGTATGTGTATATAATAAAATTTCAGATTACTACGCAACTGTACCTCCTTTGGATTTCTTTTGCAATGCCGATGTATTCGAAAAGAAGCAGCAGTTTTTCAAGGTAAGTGGCAAAGATTTTTCTAAAAGTTTTCTAATATTTCAACCCAGTTTAAATGATAATACTATAATACATATCACATATTATTGTCATGCCTATGTTGTAAATGTGCATATTATAGTATTGATCATGTACATATTCAGCATTATTGAATGTTTGATTATTTTTTATTTGCTTATACAACATATGAACTTAATATTTAATATTTATATAATATAAATATGTAATTTTTATACAGGACGTTCAAGTTGGCGATCTAGTGATTTGTGCTGTCCTTCAATCAAAGGATGAAGAGTTGTTACTGCAAGTATTATCCATGGATGCTCATAAACGGTCGTATATTGAAAATTTAGATGTTTCTGGAGTATGCCGAAATTCGGATATGATCCCGTACCAGAGCCCTGACCCAGAAAATCCAAGAACTGAATATATGAAAAAGGATTTAGTTAGATGTGAAGTTTTAGCCATTGAAAAATTCACGGAAATGCTTATGCTGGGAATGCAGGGTTTAACAGTTACCTTAAAGGATCCTAATATTCAAAAGGTCTACAAATTAGGAGCTGTCTTCAAAAGCGACCTCCCGAAAGAATTTCTGTATGTTATCATACCTACACGCTAGTATTAGAAGCAAAAATATAAATAATCGTATTATGTTACTACTTATTTAGAATAAGTAATATGTTGTAAACTGATTTGTTGGATCATTTTGTATGAATATTAGGAACGCAAGAGAGGAATCGAAAAAATCTAAACTAGATGGAGAAATCGTAGATTTCCAAAAGTGTTTAGGAAAAAATTTGGGATTTCAAAATCCTTACTGTGTCACCAATTTAGCAAAAGACTTTGGCGTTCTTGATAATAAATGTACTTTGATGTCAAGCCTGAGGTAACGCACGTCATATTGCTTTTATGTATTTTATGTATTATCGTACTATTTTTAAAGACAATTTTATTGTGAATAACGTTTTATCAAAATAGATTGGGTTTTCTACTACTGATACTACTGATTATGATTTTTGTTTCATATTATTATTAATTATTAATATTATAGATGCCCATTTGAAATTAAGGATTATGCTGCTGGTTTGAGAGCGGCCCAAGATTCTGTTTTTGCTCTTTCATATGTGAAAGCTGGAATCGCGTATTTTAAAAAAGGCGATATTACACAAGCTTTTGAGAACATCGATAAAGCGTTGATAATTGATCCAAAAAATGTCGCGGGCCTTGTAGCACTTGGTTGCCTGTGAGTGTTTGTAATCAAAGAACTAATGTTTTTTCAGTTTAATTACAAAAACTGATGCGTTTCAATTATGTGAAATTATGTGAAGCTTTTATAGTTATCAAAATTCTTATATTTTAAAGACACAACAAAAAGGAGGATTTTGAAATGGCCATAAGGACGTTTGAAGAAGCACTGAAAATTCAACCTGAGAGCGAAAATGCAAAGAAATTTCTTCTCCATGCGCTGATGGAAATGTCTGAGAGGTTTTTGATGACGGAAATTTTGAAACAGATAATTTTATAGACCGTTTTTTATTCTGGTTTACTCTGTATTTTAAACCTTTATTTTTGACAAATTCTGCTTAATCCTCTTAAAATAAAAAAATTTCAGGTAGTTCAATTCTTTTATTAATAAAAACTAATAGTTTTTTTTCTTACTTAATATTCTTTAAAAGGTTTAATTTTTTGTTTATTTTGTAAATGCTTGTCTTTATTTTTATAAATTATGTTATTGGCTAAATTTTAAATTTTTAAAATAAAACCCTAATTTTCTTAAACTTTATAAATCTTTTCTAGTTTTTAATCCTCATAAATTTGTGGTAACTGAGAGATTCTTCCATATAAATCCTTAAATAAGAAAGTTACTATTACTTAATAGTGACTAAATTAGTGTTTAATTTTATTAAAAGATTAAAACTCATCCTAATTATTAGGATAATTAGAGAATAATTTATTTAATAATATTATTATTATTTTATCTAATTTTTTAATAT